>CAJUXJ010000764.1:0-111616 GCA_910589775.1 Avena eriantha | reverse complement strand
TGTGAAAAGAACACACATGCAATGACTCTAGTGGATCCATATGTGGTTCATGAAAAGAACACACAGGCAATGACTCTGGTGGATCCATATGTGGTTTGTGAAAAGAACACACATGCAATGAGAGTGGTGGATCTATATGTGGTTTCTGAAAACAACACACATGCAATGACTCTAGTGGATCCATATGTGGTTCATGAAAAGAACAGACATCCAATGACTCTGGTGGACCCATATGTGGTTTGTGAAAAGAACACACATTCACTGACTCTAGTGCTGGTTTAGGAAAAGGACACACATGAAATGACTCTGGTTGATCCATATGTGGTTCATGAAAAGAACACACATGCAATGACTCTGGTGGATACATATGTGGTTTCTGCAAAGAACAGACATACAATGACTCTGGCTGATCCATATGCAGTTCATCAAAAGAACACACATGCAATGACACGAGTTGTGGTTCATGAAAAGAACACACATGCAATGACACTAGTGGATCCATGTGGTTCATAAAAATAACACACATCCAATGACTCTGGTGGATCCTTATGTGGTTTGTGAAAAGAACACACATGCAATGACTCTATTGCTGGTTTAGGATAAGAACACACATGCAATGACTCTATTTGTGGTTCATGAATAGAACACACATGCAATGACTGTGGTGGATCCATATGTGGTTTTTGAAAAGAACGAACATGCAATGACTCTGGTGGATCCATACGTGGTTTGTGAAAAGAACACACATGCAATGACTCTAGTGCTGGTTTAGGAAAAGAACACACATGAAATGACTCTAGTTGATCCATATGTGGTTCATGAAAAGAACACACATGCAATGACATGAGTTGTGGTTCATGAAAAGAACACACATGAAATGACACTGGTGGATTCATGTGGTTCATGAAAATAAGACACAAGTAATGACTGTGGTGGATCTAGCTGTGGTTTGTGAAATGAACACACAGACAATGACTCTGGTGGATCCATATGTGGTTTGTGAAAAGAACACACATGAAATGACTCTAGTAGATCCATATGTGGTTCATGAAAAGAACACACAGGCAATGACTCTTGTGGATCCATATGTCGTTTCTGAAAAGAATACACATGCAATGATAGTGGTGGATCCATATGTGGTTTTCTGAAAACAACACACATGCAATGACTCTAGTGGATCCATATGTGGTTCATGAAAAGAATACACATCCAATGACTCTGGTGGATCCATATGTGTTTTGTGAAAAGAACACAGATGCACTGAGTCTAGTGCTGGTTAAGGAAAAGAACACACATGAAATGACTCTTGTTGATCCATATGTGGTTCATGAAAAGAACACACATGCAATGACTCTGGTGGATCCATATGTGGTTTGTGCAAAGAACAGACATGCAATGACTCTGGTGGATCCATATGTGGTTCATGAAAAGAACACACATGCAATGACACGAGTTGTGGTTCATGAAAAGAACACACATGCAATGACACTAGTGGATCCATGTGGTTCATGAAAATAACACACATGCAATTACTCTGGTGGATCCATATGTGGTTTGTGAAAAGAGCACACATGCAATGACTCTAGTGCTAGTTTAGGAGAAGAACACACATGCAATGACTGTGGTGGATCTAGGTGTGGTTTGTGAAATGAACACACAGACAATGACTCTGGTGGATCCATATGTGGTTTGTGAAAAGAACACACATGCAATGACTCTAGTGGATCCATATGTGGTTCATGAAAAGAACACACAGACAATGACTCTGGTGGATCCATATGTGGTTTGTGAAAAGAATACACATGGAATGATAGTGGTGGATCCATATGTGGTTTCTGAAAACAACACACATGCAATGACTCTAGTGGATCCATATGTGGTTCATGAAAAGAACACACATCCAATGACTCTGGTGGATCCATATGTGGTTTGTGAAAAGAACACAGATGCACTGACTCTAGTGCTGGTTTAGGAAAAGAACACACATGAAATGACTCTAGTTGATCCATATGTGGTTCATGAAAAGAACACACATGCAATGACTGTGGTGGATACATATGTGGTTTCTGCAAAGAAAAGACATGCAATGACTCTGGTGGATCCATATGCGGTTCATGAAAAGAACACACATGCAATGACTCTGGTGGATCCATATGTGGTTTGTGCAAAGAACAGACATGCAATGACTCTGGTGGATCCATATGTGGTTCATGAAAAGAACACACAAGAAATGACACGAGTTGTGGTTCATGAAAAGAACACACATGCAATGACACTAGTGGATCCATGTGGTTCATGAAAATAACACACATGCAATTCCTCTGGTGGATCCATATGTGGTTTGTCAAAAGAGCACACATGCAATGACTCTAGTGCTGGTTTAGGATAAGAACACACATGTAATGACTATTTGTGGTTCATGAAAAGAACACACATGCAATGACTGTGGTGGATCTAGCTGTGGTTTGTGAAATGAACACACAGACAATGACTCTGGTGGATCCATATGTGGTTTGTGAAAAGAACACACATGCAATGACTCTAGTGGATCCATATGTGGTTCATGAAAAGAACACACATGCAATGACTGGTGGATCCATATGTGGTTTGTGAAAAGAACACACATGCAATGACACTGGTGGATCTGTGTGGTTCATGAAAATAACACACATGCAATAACTCTGGTGGATCCATATGTGGTTTGTGAAAAGAACACACATTCACTGACTCTAGTGCTGGTTTAGGAAAAGAACACACATGAAATGACTCTGGTTGATCCATATGTGGTTCATGAAAAGAACACACATGCAATGACTCTGGTGGATACATATGTGGTTTCTGCAAAGAACAGACACACAATGACTCTGGTGGATCCATATGCGGTTCATCAAAAGAACACACATGCAATGACATGAGTTGTGGTTCATGAAAAGAACACACATGCAATGACACTAGTGGATCCATGTGGTTCATAAAAATAACACACATGCAATGACTCTGGTGGATCCATATGTGGTTTGTGAAAAGAACACACATGCAATGACTCTAGTGCTGGTTTAGGATAAGAACACACATGCAATGACTCTATTTGTGGTTCATGAATAGAACACACATGCAATGACTGTGGTGGATCCATATGTGGTTTGTGAAAAGAACACACAAGCAATGACAATAGTGGATCCATATGTTGTTTGTGAAAAGAACACAAATGCAATGACATTAGTTGATCCATATGTGGTTCATGGAAAGAACACACATACAATGACTCTGGTGGATCCATATGTGGTTTGTGAAAAGAAAACACATGCAATGACTCTAGTGCAGGTTTAGGATAAGAACACACATGCAATGACTCTGGTGGATCTAGTTGTGGTTTGTGAAAAGAACACACAGGCAATGACTGTGGTGGATCCATATGTGGTTTGTGAAAAGAACACACATGGAATGACAGTGGATGATCCATATGTGCTATGTGAAAAGAACACAAATGCAATGACTCTAGTGGATCCATATGTGGTTCATGAAAAGAACACACATGGAATGACAGCGATGGATCCATATGTGGTTTGTGAAAATAACACACATTTAATGCCTCTATTTTTGGTTTAGGAAAAGAACACACATGCATTAACACTAGTGGATCCATATGTGGTTTTTGAAAACAACACACATGCAATGACTCTGGTGGATCCATATGTGGTTTGTGAAAAGGACAGACATGCATTGACAATGGTGGATCCATATGTGTTTTGTGAAAAGAACACACCTTCAATGACACTGGTGGATCCATATGTGGTTTGTGAAAAGAACGAACATGCAATGACTCTGGTGGATCCATATGTGGTTTGTGAAAAGAACACACATGCAAGGACTCTAGTGCTGGTTTAGGAAAAGAACACACATGAAATGACTCTAGTTGATCCATATGTGGTTCATGAAAAGAACACACATGCAATGACATGAGTTGTGGTTCATGAAAAGAACACACATGAAATGACACTGGTGGATCCATGTGGTTCATGAAAATAACACACATGCAATGAGTCTGGTGGATCTAGCTGTGGTTTGTGAAATGAACACACAGACAATGACTCTGGTTGATCCATATGTGGTTCATGAAAAGAACACACATGCAATGACTCTGGTGGATCCATATGTGGTTTGTGAAAATAACAGACATGCAATGACTCTAGTGGATCCATATGTGGTTCAGGAAAACAACACACATGCAATGACACCAGTTGTGGTTCATGAAAAGAACACACATGCAATGACACTGGTGGATCCGTGTGGTTCAAGAAAATAACACACATGCAATGACTCCGGTGGATCCATATGTGGTTTGTGAAATGAAAACACATGCAATGACTCTAGTGCTGGTTTAGGATAAGAAAACACATGCAATGACTGCGGTGGATCTAACCATGGTTTGTGAAAAGAACACACATGCAATGACTCTGGTGGATCCATATGTGGTTTGTGATAAGAACACACATGCAATGATAGTACTGGATCGATATGTGGTTTGTGAAAAGAACACACATGCAATGACTATAGTGGATCCATATGTGGTTCATGAAAAGAACACACATGCAATGACAATGGTGGATCCATATGTGTTTTGTAAAAAGAAGACACATGCAATGACACTGGTGTATCCATATGTGGTTTGTCAAAAGAACAGTGATTCAGTGACTCTGGTGGATCCATATGTGGTTTGGGAAAAGAACACACATGCAATGACTCTAGTGCTGGTTTAGGTAAAGAACACACATGAAATGACTCTAGTTGATCGATATTGGTTCATGAAAAGAACAGACATGCAATGACACGAGTTGTGGTTCATGAAAAGAACACACATGCAATGACACTGGTGGATCCATGTGGTTCATGAAAATAACAGACATCCAATAACTCTGGTGGATCCATATGTGGTTTGTGAAAAGAACACACATGCAATGACTCTAGTGCTGGTTTAGGATAAGAACACACATGCAATGACTCTATTTGTGGTTCATGAAAAGAACACACATGCAATGACTGTGGTAGATCGAGCTGTTGTTTGTGAAAAGAACACACAGGCAATGACTCTGGTGGATCCATATGTGGTTTGTGAAAAGAACAGACATACAATGACTCTAGTGGATCCATATGTGGTTTGTGAAAATAAAAAACATCCAATGACTCTGGTGGATCCATATGTGGTTCGTGAAAATAACACACATTCAATGACACTGGTGGATCCATATGTGGTTTGACGAAATAACACACATTCAATGACTCTATTTTTGGTTTAGGAAAAGAACACACATGGATTGACACTGGTGGATCCATATGTGGTTTGTGAAAAGAACACACATGCAATGACTCTAGTGGATCCATATGTGGTTTGTGAAAAGAACAGACATGCAATGACAGTGGTGGATCCATATGTGGTTTGGGAAAAGAACACACATGCAATGACACTGGTGGATCCCTGTGGTTCATGAAATGAACACACATGCAATGACTCTAGTGGATCCATATGTGGTTTGTCAAAAGAACACACATGCAACGAATCTAGTGCTAATTTAGGAAAAGAACACACATCAAATGACTCTAGTTGATCCATATGTGGTTCATGAAACGAACACACATGCAATGACTCTGGTTGCTGAACGTGTGGTTTGTGAAAAGAATAGAGATGCAATGACAGTGGTGGATCCATCTGTGGTTTGTGGAAAGAACACACATGCAATGACTTTGGTGGATCCATATGTGGTTCCTGAAAAGAACACACATGCAACAACACTAGTGGATCCATATGTGGTTTGTGAAAATAATACACATTCAATGACTCTATTTTTTGTTTAGGTAAAGAACACACATGCATTAACACTGGTGGATCCATATGTGGTTTGTGAAAAGAACACACATGCAATGACTCTGGTGGATCCATATGTGGTCTATGAAAAGAACATGAATGCAATGACTATGGTGGATCCATATGTGGTTTGTGAAAATAAAAAACATCCAATGACTCTGGTGGATCCATATGTGGTGTGAAAAGAACACACATGCAATGACTGTGGTGGATCCATATGTGTTTTGTCAAAAGAACACACAAGCAACGACTCTATTGCTGATTTAGGAAAAGAACACAAATGAAATGACCCTGGTTGATCCATATGTTGTTCATAAAACGAACACACATGAAATGACTCTGGTGGATCCATATGTGCTTGGTGAAAAGAACAGAAATGCAATGACTGTGGTGGATGTAGCTATGGTTTCTGAAAAGAACACACATGCAATGACTCTGGTGGATCCATATGTGGTTTGTGAAAAGAACAGACATACAATGACTCTAGTGGATCCATATGTGGTTCATCAAAACAACTCACATGCAATGAGTCTGGTGGATCCATATGTGGTTCATTAAAAGAACACACATGTAATGACACTGGTGGATCCATGTGGTTCATGAAAAGAACACACATCCAATGACCCTGGTGGATTCATATGTGGTTTGTGAAAAGGACACACATGCAATGACTCTAGTGCCGGTCTACGAAAATAACACACATGAAATGACTCTGGTTGATCCATTTGTGGTTCATGAAAAGAACACACATGCAATGACTCTAGTGGATCCATATGTGGTTTGTGAAAAGAACAGACACGCAGTGACTCTGGTGGATCCATATGTGGTTCATGAAAACAACACACATGCAATGACACCAGTTGTGGTTCATGAAAAGAACACACACGCAATGACACTGGTGGATCCGTGTGGTTCATGAAAATAACACACATGCAAATGACTCTGGTGATCCATATGTGGTTTGTGAAAAGAAAACACAGGTAATGACTCTAGTGCTGGTTTAGCATAAGAACACACATGAAATGACTGTGGTGGATCTAGCTATGGTTTGTGAAAACAACACACATGCAATGACTCTGGTGGATACATATGTGGTTGTGAAAAGAACACACATGCAAGGACAATAGTGGATCCATATGTGGTTTGTGAAAAGAACACACATGCAATGACTATAGTGGATCCATATGTGGTTCAAGAAAAGAAACACATGCAATGACTCTGGTGGATCCATATGTGGTTTCCGAAAAGAAAACACATGCAATGACTCTAGTGCTGGTTTAGGATAAGAACACACATGCAATGAGTCTGGTGGATCTAGCTGTGGTTTGAGAAAACAACACACATGCAATGACTCTAGTGGATCCATATGTGGTTTGTGAAAAGAACACACATGTAATGATAGTGGTGGATCCATATGTGGTTTCTGAAAAGAACACACATGCAGTCACTCTAGTGGATCCATATGTGGTTCATGAAAAGAACACACATGGATAGACACTGGTGGATCCATATGTGGTTTGTGAAAATAACACACATTCAATGACTCTATTTTTGGTTTAGGAATAGAACACACATGCATTGACATTGGTGGATCCATATGTGGTTTGTGAAAAGAACGCACATGCAATGATTCTGGTTGATCCATATGTGGTTTTGAAAAGAACAGACATGCGATGATAGTGGTGGATCCATATGTGTTTTGTCAAAAGAACACACATGCAATGACACTGGTGGATTCATGTGGTTCATGAAAATAACACAAATTTAATGACTCCGGTGGATTCATATGTGGTTTGTCAAAAGAACACACATGCAATGACTCTAGTGCTGATTTAGGAAAAGAACACACATGAAATGACTCCGGTTGATCCATATGTTGTTCATTGAACGAACACGCATGCAATGACTCTGGTGGATCCATATGTGGTTTGTGAAAAGAACATACATGCAATGACTCTAGTGGATCCATATGTTGTTTGTGAAAAGAACAGACATGCAATGACTCTGGTGGATCCATATGTGGTTTGTGAAAACAAAAGACATGCAATCACTCTAGTGGATCCATATGTGGTTCATGAAAAGAACAGACATGCAATGACTCTGGTAGATCCATATGTGGTTCATGAAAAGAACACACATGCAATGACTCTGGTGGATCTATATGTGGTTCATTAAAAGAACACACATGCAATGACACTGGTGGATCCATGTGGTTCATGAAAAGAACACACATCCAATGACTGGTGGATCCATATGTGGTTTGTGAAAAGAACACACATGCAATGACTCTAGTGCTGGTTTAGGAAAAGAACAAACATGAAATGACTCTGGTTGATCCATATGTGGTTCATGAAAAGAACACACATGCAATGACTCTGGTTGATCGATATGTGGTTTGTGAAAAGAAGAGACATGCAATGACTCTGGTGGATCCATATGTGGTTCATGAAAAGAACACACATGAAATGACACCAATTGAGGTTCATGAAAAGAACACTCGTGCAATGACACAGGTGGATCCGTGTGGTTCATGAAAATAACACACATGCAATGACTCTGGTGGATCAATATGTGGTTTGTGAAAATAAAACACATGCAATGACTCTAGTGCTGGTTTAGGAATAAGAACACACATGCAATGACTCTATTTGTGGTTCATGAAAAGTACACATATGCAATGGCTGTTGGATCTAGCTGTGGTTTGTGAAAAGAACACACATGCAATGTGGTGGATCCATATTTGGTTTGTGAAAAGAACACACATGCAATGACAGTGGTGGATCCATATGTGGTTCATGAAAAGAACACATAGGCAATGACTCTGGTGGATCCATATGTGGTTTGTGAAAAGAACACACATGCAATGACTCTATTTGTGGTTCATGAAAAGAACACACATGAAGTGACTGTGGTGGATCTAGCTGTGGTTTGTGAAATGAACACACAGACAATGACTCTGGTGGATCCTTATGTGTTTTGTGAAAAGAACACACATGCAATGACTCTAGTGGATCCAATGTGGTTCATGAAAAGAACACACATGTAATGGCACTGGTGGACCCATATGTGGTTTGTGAAAATAAAACACATTCAATGACTCTATTTGTGGTTCATGAAATGAACACACACACATTGACACTGGTGGTGTTGGGTTCGCAACATAGAAAACAAAAAATTTCCTACGATGAGAACTATACGCCAAGATCTATCTACTAGATACAAGCAACGGAGTTTTGTTAACGAGTTGGAACTCGTGGATGATGTAGTCGTACGCTTGCCGATCTCAAGTTCGTGTGGAAGTCCTTGCGCCGCAAATCAGTAGCGCATCCGTCCTCGCACACACGTTCAAGCCACCGAGCAACCTCCACCTCCTCGCTCCAGCGAATCAGCGGAAGCAGCAACTCCTTCCAGACGCAATGCCACCGGGAACATGTATCTCGCTAATCCGAGACCACCAAATTTAATGCAACTCTCATTTAATAAAACTCTTTTATTTATTTCATTCAGAATTTTGTTAATTACTTTAATTAACAAACATTCACTAATACCCCTTGCAACATTTCAATATCACATGCAGAACCAGTTTTTGCAATTTCACCCGAAACAATTCCGGTTTCCATCGAAATAATTCCAGCGCTTTGCAATTATTTCGTCTAAACCATATGTGCTCCAAAATGGTGTTTGGAAACCCTTAAGTGTGTCACCCTACGGTTCGCGAATAATGCAGACATGATTGAGACTCCTCTCAAATCAATAATCAGAAGCGGCACCTGGAGATCCATACTGACTCCTACACATTCAACGATGACTTCTATGATCGTGAGAACCTTTAACTCTAGTAACTCAATCCCTTTGTCTCATGATATATTACATGTCCGAGATTCGATCATCGGTATCCAAATACCTAGTTTGATCTCGTTACCGACATGCACTCTTTTCTTGTTCCCGTGATATAACATTCTAGTTATCACATCACTTACTTGCAAGCTATCTTAATGTGATATCACCAAGAGGGCCCAGAGTATATCTATCCGTCATCAGGATTGACAAATTCCACTCTTGATCCATGAGCCAACATGACATCTTCAAAGTATCTGAACCCACCTTTATAGTCATCCTTTTACGGTGTCACGTTTGATGTTATCAAGTTACTCTTCTGATGTCAGCAATTAACATGATCTCATGGTCTAAGGATAAATATTCCTTCGTATGATGTTATAGAAATATAAACATAATGACTTTGATCGTAATGCTATAATTCGGATGAATGTTCATCACATCATTTCACAAATGATGTGACCTTGTTATTAACAACATCCAATGTCCATGATCAAGAAACTTTGATCATCTTGTTAATCAATGTAACTACCTCGGTGAATTACACTCTTAGTTACATGCCTGGATGAACAAAAGTGGTCAAAATAGTACGGTGGGGCCTAGGGCCAGTCACGGTAGACCTTTCGGCCATCCTAACCACTTTCAGAACATCGGGACAAGAACGAGCGGCGTAATCGGTAGGCGAAGGGATCAACTACATACACAAATGAGTATGTATGCAAGCCACATACAACAGTCCTCAGAGCCATTCCATCTAAAAGAAATAGAAATATTGCAACGCCATACGGCAAGATTCAAATATCCTAGATAGAGATAATAATTTAGTATAGCTCCTCATACAACACACATCAGAGTATCAGGCGGAAGCGGAAAACAAGATCCGAGTATGGATAAGAAGCGAATCGGCATAAGATGCCATATAAATAAACACATCCCGCACACAGATCTCACGGATCCCCGTTCCCGGAATCTCTACACCGAATGATCGTTGCCAACATCATCTGTTTCCTCCACCTAGTATCCATCTTGCGAATACACCTGTTCATCTGAATCAAACAATTTATCGTGTGAGACCCTAGGGGTACTCAGCAAGTCTTTATGCCACTAAAGGGGACACAACCTGGGGTGACGCAATTGCAGCAAAAGATAAAGTCTAGCAATGCTATAGATACTCGCTAACCATCCGCCTAACCAATGATAGACGGATGTCCGTGAATTAAGAACAACAGTTATAACAGTATAATTAACAGATCCATCCTCCTCCTCGCTTACCAACGAGGAAGCGGACGAACAACCCCCATCATCCGTTGGCAGTTTTATTAACCATTCCATGAGTATTGCACTATTTACTAGTCAAGTTCTTAGTCAAATTAAAAGCGGTACTTTAGTTATACTTGTCTATGATCGAGAAACTATGCTCCAAGTCGTCCATAACCATGGACACGGCTTTCAGAAAGATTTACCCTACAGGAGTGCACGAATAGGAACACACACTCGATCAACCTCGGAAAAACCAAAACAAAACCCAACGAGGCATTCACGACAAAGCGATCACAGGATTCAGAAATATTTCAGGGGGCCACCCCATTAAGCTACCCGCAAAGAAGTTGGCCGGCTCCGAGACGGACCGAAGGTTTGTGTGGACGGCGGTAAACGACTGGGAACCCGAAAATGTGACTGGGCTTTTCGATACAGCGAAAACGTGTCACGATCCAAAACAGTACAGGTGCTCCTCGCACAATCTTAAATAAAGCAGTAACATGGCATAAGTACAGGATAGTAATAAAGCCCCAAACTAATCGTGGCCCCAAGAAATAAGAATGAATCAAGCTCTGGCTCAGGGGGGGTCCATAAGGCCTCCCGGATGTGGATAGTGCGAATAGTCAAGGAACAAGAATCAAGTACTCGGGGTCCTACGGGATACAAGTGAGCATGAAAAACCAAATAGCAGATATTGCTCACCGGTGCCTCTTTCATTAGTTATCCCATTACTACTCAGGTTATGTTGCTTAGGTACCTCGTTATTCATCAGACTCTCACATACCCTACACATGCTTTTCTACGACTCGCATGGCTCAAACAACTCCTGTAGTAATGGCTCATGGGATGGAGGAACAAGCTTCGGTGGGGTTTAAAAGTAAAGGCTATGCAGTACTTGGGATTCAATTTAATGCAATCGTGACTCAATGATGCAAGAATAAGATAGAGGCAATAGGTACTGTATGTATGCAAGCATGTGGTAGTGCTTGCCTGGCAGCTCAGTTGAAGCGAGAGATGGATCTGGGTAGTACTCCTGTGATTCCTGGTAATTCTCCTGCTGGGCGTCTATTCGAAGAAGAACCAAACAAACAAGGGCCAACATAAATAAAGTGCACAAGCATATGAATTAAAATGCGACAAGCAAACAAGCATGCCATGATGAATGATGCACA
Organism: Avena eriantha; assembly: GCA_910589775.1. Classification (NCBI taxonomy): domain Eukaryota; kingdom Viridiplantae; phylum Streptophyta; class Magnoliopsida; order Poales; family Poaceae; genus Avena; species Avena eriantha. The sequence goes on along the minus strand of CAJUXJ010000764.1, from coordinate 99,484 downwards.
ATTTACATGGCATTAAAGTAGCATGGCAAAGGTGAGGTGTGGATACAAGAAGTAAAGCATTTTATTATTTATTTAACCAAGTTTTATTGTCATAAACAGTTCAGATTTTTAATAATAACATGATGCATGCTTCAAATCAGAACAAGGACTGCATAGACAGAACGGGATCGTCGCGCTGATCGATTTAGACATATTATTTGTCAAATTTGGAGTTATAAAATTAAAGTTATTAATTTATAAAGAAAAGGGCATTTTATTGTAATTTTAATCATCTAGAAATTTTAAAGTGTTCAAAAGATATTTTGAATGGCATATTTGAATTCCTCACATTTTTCTGATTCAAAAACATATATTATATGTGTTGTTTGGATTTGTATTTTAAAAGTTATTTAAAATCTGATTTGAATTTGAATTTGATTAATTTTTTGAATATGTTTTCTTTAAACAGCTAAACAGGAAGTCTTTTGTCACCCAGACAAACCTAGCCACAGTCACAGACAGGTGGGCCGCTGTTGACTGGGCGAGATCCGCGCGCAAAACGCTTCTCTCACCGCGGCTACTTCTAGCCACTGAGACTGACTGGTGGGACCAGCTGGCTAAGGCCCACGTGACAGCGGCGGAATCCGCAGGGCTATCAGGTGGGACCGAACTGGACCGTGGGTTACGTCTACGAAAACTGGGGGTGCCTAACTGCAAGAATGCCAGGACGGCTGACAGGTGGGGTTGGCCGGACCGCGGGTTGAGCGCGAGATAAAAATAGGGGGCTAAATACAAGATTACCACGGCCCGTACTGTTCTTCTGCTTTCTCTGAACCACGGATAGGTTCGAGATCGACCGACGCGGGGCACGGCGCGCGGGGTTCGAACTTGCGTCGCGGGCACGCGCGCCACGGTCGATAGCCAGTGCGGCTGGTTACGGGAGGATGACGGAGGAGCGGACGGCGGCTAGATATGCCTCTGCGAGGCGCGGCGCAGACGGAAGCGGCTGCCGTGCGCCGAAGGCGCTCGATGAAAAGAACGGCGATACTAGACGGCGACAGCGAGGCGGAGGTTGTCAGGGAGGGAGATTGTCGTACCGCGGAGAGATCGGTGCGGTCGGATCGTGCAGGGGGCCGACGGAGGGGCGAGGACGCAGACGTCCGGCGTAGCTAGGGTTTGCGTTGGGCGGCGCTGGTACTGGCGATCTTGGGGCTTCTTCTCCACGTCGGCGTGTACAGGGCGGCGTAGAGGGGCGTCCTCGATCTCCTCGACCACTTCCACGTCGTGCTCGCTGGCTGGAACGAGGAGACGCCGGGGTACTGGCGGTGCTGGCAAGAGGGAGAGGTCGTCGTGGAAGAAGAAGAAGGAGGGGAGAGGGCAGGGTACTAGGGGATCTGGGAGAGGCGGAGGAGGCGTGTGGGTGAGGACAAACGAGGGTGGGGGAAGAGGGTCGCCGTGGGGCTCGGGTTAGATAAAGTGGCTTCAGCCACTTTCCTCCTTCTCCCCGATCATGTGGTCGAGCTGGGGCTCGACCTGGGGCAGCCAGGGCAGGGCAGGTAGGACTGCCAGGTAGGGACGGCGTGAAGGTGGGGCTACCCGGCAGGTAGAGAGAAAGAGAAAGGAGAGGGGGCTCGGGTTAGCTAGGGTGTAGCTAGGGCTAGGGTTAGCTATGGGGTGGTCTCGGGTAAGGGTTTTGTTCGGGTTGGGTTTAGAGAGAGAGGGGAGGGGTTAGTTGAGGTGGATCATGCATGGCATGGAGAGGGGACCTTGACATGGGGAGAGGAGATAGGCAAGGTGAGGTTTAGATTAGAACTAGGTTTAGATAGAATAGAGGCAAACTAGGCTAGGGATGTAATTAGATTTTTAGGTTTTAGAACTTGTTTATAAGGTTAACCCAAGAGGAATAATAGTGAGGGTTTTGAATTAACATGAGATGAGGTGGAGGAGTAACCAAGAAAAAGAGAAAGATAAAGATGTATGGGAGAAAGGCCTCATTTGAATCATGCATGGAGAAAAATAAAAGAAAAGGTGTTGATGAGATCAAGGGGATGGTGGAGAGATATGTAGATGATTCCATAAAAGAAGAATCACTTAAACCAAGAGAAAGACAAAAATGGCTAATGGTGGTGGTAAATTTGCATGGCCCATGCAAAATAATAAATGCCATGTTTTTATTTTGTGAAAACAATAATAATAATATGGCATTATTCTTATTCATTCCTAAGAAGTGGAAAAATAAAAGCCAAGCAAAAGAAATTGGATTAGATCCACCCCACCCACATGAGCTAGAATAAAATCAAAAGAAAAAGAATTACAAGCTCATGGATAATAGGATGGTGGAATTATAAGGTGGTGAAAAGAAAGGTGATGGAGGTGAATAAAAGATATGCCCCCAACTCAACTTGGGCATTAAACAATATATCAATAACCCAATACAATATCAAGAGGCAAACACAATTAATAATGCATATGAGAGAAGAAACCAAAGAAAGAGGGTTTTATATGATGCTCAAATGCAAGGTGGCATGATAACATGAGCATGATATAATTATGATGCAAAAATTGTATATAGGAAGTAGCCATTATATTACTAGACCAAGTAGCATTACAATTGTTAGACAATTGGGATGCTACTATCAACGAGCTAGTCTTTAAGAGAGGCATAACTAGGAACCTTTTATTTGTTTATGAAACACACATGTATTGATGTTTCCTATCAATACAATTATAGCATGCAAAATAAAAATCTATCATATACAAGGAATACATAATAACAACTTTATTATTGCCTCTCAGGGCATATTTCCTTCAGTCTCCCACTTGCACTAGAGACAGTAATCTAGTTCACATAGTGATAAATCTAACACCCATGGAGTTCTGGTGTTGATCATGTTTTTCCCTAGGGAGAACTTTAGTCAAAGGATCTGCTACATTTAGGTCCATGTGTACTCTACAAATCTTTATATCTCATCCTTGACATGCTCGCGGATGGAGTGAAACTGGCACTTAATATGCTCGAAATTCTTGTGAGACCTTGGTTCCTTGGCGTTGGCTATGGCTCCATTGTTGTCACAATAGATCACCATTGGGTCCAATGCACTAGGAACCACACCTAGTTCCGTTATGAACTCCTTCATCTAAACCGCTTCCTGTGCCGCTTCAGAAGCAGCAACATATTCTGCCTCTGTCGTTGATCCAGCCACCACAGGTTGTTTGGAACTCCTCCAACTAACTGCTGCTCCATTCAAGAGAAATACATATCCAGGTTGAGACTTAGAGTCATCCGGATCGGTGTCAAAGCTAGCATCGACATAACACTTAGCGACAAGATCTTCTTCACCTCCGTATACAAGAAACATATCCTTAGTTCTTCTTAAGTACTTAAGGATATTCTTGACCGCTATCCAGTGTTCCGAACCTGTATCAGATTAGTACCTACTAGTCAAACTAATAGCATGTGCCACATCCGGTCTTGTACATAGCATGGCGTACATTATACAGACTATGGCTGAGGCATAGGGGATCTTATCCATTATTTCTCTTTCTTCCGTCGTAGCCGAACTTTGAGTCTTACTCAATGTCTTGCCTTGCAACATAGGTAAGAACCCCTTCTTACTTCCGTCCATATTAAACTTCTTTAATATCTTATCAAGGTATGTACTTTGCGATAGCCCAATTAGGCGCCTTGATCTATCTCTATAGATTTTAATGCCTAATATATATGAAGCTTCACCAAGGTCCTTCATCGAAAATTTGCTGTTTAGATAACTTTTAACACTGTTTAAAAGATCTATATCATTTCCAATCAATAATATGTCATCCACATATAATATGAGAAATGCCACGTTGCTCCCACTCACTTTCTTGTAAATACAAGCCTCTCCATAAGTTTGGACAAATCCAAACTCTTTGATCACCTCATTAAAGCGGAGATTCCAACTCTGGGATGCTTGCTTCAGTCCATAGATGGATCGCTGAAGCTTGCATACCTTATTAGCATCCTTAGGATCGAAAAAAACCCTTAGGTTGTATCATATACAACTCTTCTTCAATATTACCATTGAGGAACGCAGTTTTGACATCCATCTGCCATATTTCATAATCGAAATATCCAGCAATTGCTAACATAATCATAACCGAATTTAGCATCGCTACGGGAGAGAATGTCTGATTGTAGTCAACTCCTTGAATTTGTCGAAATCCCTTTGAGACAAGTCGAGCTTTATAGATGGTCACATTACCATGAGCATCAGTTTTTTTTTGAAAATCCATTTATTCTCAACGGCCTTTCAATCGTGAGGTAAGTCCACCAAGGTCCAAACCTGGTTTTTGTAAATGGATTCCATCTCGGATTTCATGGCTTCTAGCCATTTGTTGGAATCCAGGCTCATCATCACTTCTTCATACGTTGCAGGGTCATCTATTCCATCAATCATGAAATTCATAACATGATTGCCGTACAGTTCAGGAGATGCACGTGTCCTGCTTGACCTGCGAGGTTCGGTAGTGTCCTCTTTCGAAGTTTCATGATCATTATCATTAGCTCTCTCTTCATCAGGTGAAGTCAACTCCGAAACAATTTCCGGTGCTGCGCCACTCACCATTTCATGAAGAGAAGGTTCAATAACCTCTTCGAGTTCTACCTTCCGACTACTCACACCTTTCGCGAGAAACTCCTTCTCAAGAAAGGATCCATTCTTGGCAAAAAAAACCTTGCCCTCGGATATGTGATAGAAGGTATACCCAATCGTTTCCTTAGGGTATCCTATGAAGACGCATTTTTCGCTTTGGGTTCGAGTTTATCCGGCTGAAGTTTCTTCACATAAACATCGCATCCCCAAACTTTAAGAAATGACAGCTTAGGTTTGTTTCTAAACCATAATTCATACGGTGTCATTTCAGCGGATTTAGGTGGTGCCCGATTTAAAGTGAATGCAGCGGTTTCCGATGCATAACCCCAAAATGATAGTGGCAAGTCAGTCAGAGACATCGTAGATCGAACCATATCTAATAAAGTACGATTACGACATTTTGACATACCATTAAGTTGTGGTGTTCCGGCAGGCATGAGTTGTGAAACTATTCCACAGTCTTTCATATGTGTGCTAAACTCGTAACTAAGATACTCTCCTACACGGTCGGACCGCAGAAATTTGATCGTTTTGTTACGATGATTTTCCACTTCATTCTGAAATTCCTTGAACTTTTCAAATGTTTCAGACTTATGTTTCATCAAATAGATATACCCGTATCTACTCAAATCATCCATGAAAGTAACAAAATAACGATATCCACCTCGCGCCGACACACTCATTGGTCGACATACATCAGTATGTATGATTTCCAATAAATCTGTCGCCCGCTCCATTGAACCGGAAAACGACGTTCTAGTCATCTTGCCCATAAGGCATGGCTCACATGTATCAAATGATTCAAAATCAAGTGATTTCAAAAGTTCATCAGAATGGAGTTTCTTCATCCGTTTAACGCAAATATGACCTAGACAGCGGTGCCACATATATGCAGACATATCATTATCAATTTTAATCGTTTTATCATCAACATTATGAATATGCGTAATACTACTATCGAGATCCAACAGAAATAAACCATTCATCACAGGTGCATGACCATAAAAGATATCATTCATATAAATCGAACAACTATTGTTTTCAGATTTAAAGGAATAACCACTTCGCATCAAACACGATCCGGATACAATGTTCATGCTCAGTGCAGAACCCAAATAACAATTATTTAGATTTATCACTAAACCCGATGGCATATGGAGAGGAAACGTTCCGACGGCGATCACATCAACTCTTGATCCATTGCCGACCCGCATCATGACCTCATCCCTTGCTAGTTGTCGCTTGTTCCGTAGCCCCTGAATCGAGTTACATATATTAGCAGCCGATCCCGTATCATATACCCAGGTGCTACTGCGAGTACTAGTCAAGTACACATCAATAACATGTATATCACATATACCTTTGTTTGCCTTGCCGGCCTTCTTGTCCGGCAAATACTTGGGGCAATTGCGCTTCCAATGGCTAGTCCCCTTGCAATAGTAGCACTCGGTATCAGACTTAGGGACAGCTCGGGATTTCTTTTTAGGTGCGGCAATAGGTTTGCTTCTCTTCTTTCCCTTCTGCTTGCCTTTCTTGTCTTTCTCTAAACCGGTGGTCTTATTGATCATCAACACTTGATGTTCTTTCCTAATCTTCACTTATGTAGTTTTAAGCATTGACAGAAGCTCGGGAAGAGACTTCTTCATGCCCTCCATGTTATAGTTCATCACGAAGCTCTTGTAGCTAGGTGGCAGAGATTGGAGAACACGATGTATGCCTAGGTCAATGGGAATCGATATTCCCAAGGACACAAGCTTATCAGCGTACCCAGACATTTTGAGTACGTGCTCACTAACAGAGCTGTTCTCCCGCATCATGCAACTAAAGAACCTTTCAGAAGCATTATAACTCTCTACGGCAGCATGGGTATCGAAAATCATTTTCAATTCTCCCATGGTATCAAAAGCATTACCATTTTCGAAACGCTTTCGAAGTTCTGGCTCTAGCCCATATAGTATGCCGCAATGAACTAAGTTGTGGTCCTCCTGACGAGTTATATAGTCATTCTTTTCCTCGCCAGGGGCATCAGGAGCTGGTGGGGGCCTAGCGGCGCCTCTAGCACATATTTATTTTGTGCAGCAGTTAGGAGAATCCTCAAATTCATAGCCAAGTTGGTGAAGTTGCTACCATTCGCAGCAAGTTTCTCTTTCTCCATGAACACATTGAAATTAAAAGCAGGTGGTGCCATCTACAACAGAATTTGTAAAGTTTGTTTAGACTAAGTTTATGATAGATTGAGTTCAACTTATCCGAATTACTAATGAACTCCCACTCAAAAACGACATCCCCCGTGTCCTTTTGGTGATTACATGAACCAAATCCACTACACCAAGTCCGGTCATCACGTGAGTCGGTGTAGCATCAAAGGCGAGCATCTATATGGGCATCATATCAACTATATGACTCATGCTTAACCTTTCGGTCTGTGTTCTGAGGCCATGTCTGTACATGCTAGGCTCGGCAAGTAAGAACCTTAGTATTCGTATGTGTAAAACTGTCTTACACCCATTGTATGAAAGCATAGAGTCGAGTACACCTGATCATCACGTGATGTCTCGAAACACGATCCATAGAACGGTGCATACTTAAGGAAGAACACACTTTATCTTGATATTTAAATGAGGGATCATCTTACAATGCTACTAAAAGCACCAAACTATCAATATAAGATGCAAACATCTAATGTGTAAAGTGGGATGATATGGTCCATGCATTTGATCTCTATCATATGCATCATCGTATGATCTCTATCATTCATTTGTGTGTAAGGCCAAGGTCTATGGAACTTACACGTTAGGTGTGGTGTAAGAGTATCTATCATACATCTACTTACAACTTTACCATATCATGACACTAGCCCAGCAACATTCTAAACTAGACGACTCTAATTTATCCATTGCAAGTTTTACGTGGCTTAGGGCTTTCGGAGATAGAACCGGTCTTACCTACAAACATGGAACCACAACGAGGATAACCAAGTTATTAGCAACTCGTTGTAAATCAGATATTGACTATAGTAGGAGAGACAGACACCCGCCAGACACTTATGCAAAACTAGTTGCATGTCAGTCATGGAACCGGTCTCATGTGTGATGACATGTAAGGTTGGTCCGGGCCGCTTCATCCCACTATTCCACCAATATCCAAAATACATGAAAGAAGCAATACCATGATCATCATCGCCCACATATAAACATATGTGTACTAGCCGTGCAAAGCACCTACGCATAGATCAGGCGCTGATACCACTATTGGGTTCACAGCAGAGAAAAGAAAAAAATTCCTACGATGAGAACTATACGCCAAGATCTATCTACTAGATAGAATAAAAGGGTGGATATACATCCATAAAGAACTTACCCTCAAAGACAACAGAGTTTTGTTAACGAGTTGGAACTCGTGGATGATGTAGTCATACGCTTGCCGATCTCAAGATCGTGTGGAAGTCCTAGCGCCGCAAATCAGCAGCGCATCCGTCCTCACACACACGTTCAAGCCACCGAACAACCTCCACCTCCTCGCTCCAGCGAATCAGCAGAAGCAACAACTCCTTCTAGACGCAAATCCACCGAGAACATGTATCGCTAATCTGAGACCATGGGGGAATATATCTAGAGGGGGAGAGAGATCCTTCACGAGGAGGTGTGCTTTGTGAGGGAGGAGAGGGGGTCTTTTATAGGAGAGGGGGCTCCTCCCCTCCCATGGCCAGCGCCCAAGGGGGGGTTCCCCCACCTCTTCCTCATTCATGTGGTGGAAGCTCCACTCACATCAATTTAGCCTCCACCCAAAGGTCCTCTCACATGTAAATTTCCACCAAATTTAATGCAACTCTCATTTAATAAAACTCTTTTATTTATTTTATTCAAAATTTTGTTAATTAATTTAATTAACAAACATTCACATAAAACCCCTTGCAACATTTCAATATCACATGCAGAACTAGTTTCTGCAATTTCACCCGAAACAATTCCGATTTCCATCGAAATAATTCTAGCGCTTTGCAATTCTTTCGTCTGAAACATATGTGCTCCAAAATGGTGTTTGGCAACCCTTAAGTGTGTCACCCTACGGTTCACGAATATTGTAGACATGATTGAGACTCCTCTCAAATCAATAATCAGAAGCGGGAGCTAGAGATCCATACTGACTCCTCCACATTCAACGATGACTTCTGTGATCGTGAGAACCTTTAACGCTAGTAACTTAATCCCTTTGTCTCATGATATATTACATATCCGAGATTCGATCATCGGTATCCAAATACCTAGTTTGATCTCGTTACTGACATGCACTCTTTTCTTGTTCCCGTGATATAACATTCTAGTGATCACATCACTTGCTTGCAACCTATCTTAATGTGATATCACCAAGACGGCCCAGAGTATATCTATCCGTCATCGGGATTGACAAATTCCACTCTTGATCCATGAGCCTCAACATGACATCTTCGGAGTATCTAAACCCACCTTTATAGTCACCCTTTTACGGTATGACATTTGATGTTATCAAGTTACTCTTTTGATGTCAGCAATTAACATGATCTCATGGTCTAAGGATGAAGATTACTTCGTATGATGTTATAGCCATATAAACATAATGACTTTGATCATAATGTTATACTTCGGATGAATGTTCATCACATCATTTCACAAATGCCGTGACCTCGTTATTAACAACATCCAATGTCCATGATCAGGAAACTTTGATCATCTTGTTAATCAACGAGCTAGTCTATAAGAGAGGCATAACTAGGGACCTTTTATTTGTTTATTAAACACACATGTATTGATGTTTCCTATCAATACAATTATAGCATGCAAAATAGACATCTATCATATAGAAGGAATACATAATAACAACTTCATTATTGCCTCTTAGGGCATATTTCCTTCTGGTGGATCCATATGTGGTTTGTGAGAAGAACACACATGCAATGACTCTAGTTGGATCCATAAGCTTTATGAAAAGAACACACATGCAATGACTCTAGTGCTGGTTTAGGACAAGAACACACATGCAATGACTATAGTGGATCCATATGTGGTTTAGGATAAGAACTCACTTGCAATGACTCTAGTGGATCCATATGTGGTTCATGAAAATAACACACATGCAATGACTCTGGTGGATCCATGTGTTTTATGGAAAGAACATACATGCAATGACTCTAGTGCTGGTTTAGGAAAAGAACACACATGCAATGACTCTGGTGGATCCATGTGTTTTATGAAAAGAACACACATGAAATGACTCTGGTTGATCCATATGTGGTTCATGAAAAGAACACACACTAGTGGAAAATTGCTTATCAGTGGAGCATATTTTTTGCTATCAGTGGTGCATATGGAATGCACCACTAGTGTTGCGCCACTGATAATTAGATATCAATGGCGCATATACAATATGCGCCATTGATAATAGGCCCACCAGTGGCGCACCTAAGATATGCGCCATTGATATTGTACCAGTGGCGCATATAGCCAAATGCGCCACTGATACTATATGCGCCACTAGATGAATAAAATATGCGCCACTGATGTATCGTACAGGTATACACAATACAGGGCTCTCATGTATTTATACAGGTACATATACATGTATTTATACAGATACACAACAGTGTAAAAGCAAAGATAATAATACCACTAGAATTATACATCATCACATCAATAATACAAGTCTAGAACAAATTGATCTCATCTTCTCATACATTACACATTACAACAAGTTGATCATCATGATCATTAGCCAAGTCCTAAACTACTAAAGGACCGAGTAGAGTACAACCGCAATGGCGGTGATGAGCAAGACGGGGAGCACGTTCATCAAGGTCTTCATCTGGTTCCTGTCTCTCTGCTCTCCAAGGAGGTGGTTCCTCCACCTAGCTTCCGCCTGCTCTCTTGTCGGGTACCCTTTGTATCTGTTGCCACTGAAATTTTTCACTTGCTTATGACAATCCTCCCACTCATCGTAGACTCCTGGGACCCTCCCTCTGAACACCACGTAGCACGACATCTCTATACACAAGGCATATAAGTACTATATCATGTAACAGAAAGAATTAAAAGGTCCATCACATGCATCTCCACAAAAAAGAAGGTTTCGATCTAAGGCAAGCTATTAAGTTTCATACATATGGTAATAAGTAAACGAAGTCCAACAACAACCGTTTCGAGCTAAGGCAAGTTAAAGTTTATGACACACACACATGAGATACACAAACCAGGTGAGTGCTAGCTAGCTTGGAACACTACATCATCAAGACTTTATTTTACACGGCGTCGGGAATGGTTTATAGCTGTCTTTCATTGTCCATGTCTCCTCTACGGTACCATGGAAGTCTAGACGCGTGCATGTTCTGGTACGAGCATTTGGGTCGTCGGCAACGCGGTAGGGCTCGTCCATGTTTGGCATGAACAAAGAGTCCGTGACGTCAGTGTTGATCCAGTTATCTGGGTTGTCATCATCATCATCATCGTTATTGTTGTCCCCAGGTGCATCCTTGGGCGGTGGCGGCACAACGGCGGCCTTGCCATGTGGAGGCGGCAGTGTGGCGAGAGCCTTGCCATGTGGAGGCGACGGCGCAGTGGTGGCCATGCCATGTGGAGGCAACGGTGCAGCGGCGGCCAACAATTGCTGGTGACGAGAGGTGGTGGCGGTGACTGGTTGTTGTGGCCGCCACGGCAAGGGCACATTTGGCCGTTGAGTTACTTGTTGTTCCTTCACAAGCCGAATTTGGGTCTTTGGCCATGTCAAGACCCAGCCACAGTAATCTTGAAGGTTCTTATGATCATCAGCACCTCGAGGTTGGCTAGGGGGTCCATGTCTTTGCACCCCGGCAACACCCGAGCCAGCCGGACCTTGAACACGTCATCCTCCATCGACTTATGGTGCATTGTGTGGCTATTTGGTTGAATAATAGAGCCCTTGCCAACATCCTTTAGATCGTCGTCCACGTAATGCAAGAGCGTGCATGGAGTGTCCTGCAGAAGAACACGCATCGTGAGATGGCGCTAGCTAGTCATCAAAGGCAAAGGAGATGAAATGTTATCAATGCATGTGTTAGTCGGCATCATTACCTTGGAGATGGCGTTGAGCTTGGCTAATGTCGAGACACCGGTATCATCCTCCCGCTGAGATGTCTTACGAAGCACCATCGGTTGCGCCTTAGTTTTGGTGGGAGGGGGCATCGGTGTGACCTGCGGCTCTATGTTGGTGCTGGCAGGAGGTGTCACCAGAGCGACCTCTGGCTACGCGTTGGTGTTGGCGCCGGCGGGAGGGGGCACCAGAGCGACCGGGTGCATCTCGATGTTGGCGGACTCGGGCGTCACCACGTTTGGCAATACGTGCTGGATCGAGTTGCTGCCGGAGAGGCTGGGCACCACGAGCGGCCCTCGTCGACCTGCCGCATTCCAAGCAGCGATCCCCTCCCACGGCTCAGTGAGAAACATCTCGCGGATCTTCTCTTGCACTTTCTCGTCGATCAGCCTTGACATCTATTCCATCTGCTCCCGGAGGACTTCAACCTCGCGTTTTTCACTTGTCTCCGCCGCCGTGGCCTTCCTCACTTTCTTCGCCTTTGGGTCCTCTTTCCTAAAGTCGCCAACCTTTTCGTACGTACCATAGCCGGACACGCGGCCAAATGAAGTTGGCGGCACGGACTTGGCCCTCCCCTTGAACACGTTTGTCGCCCTCTTGAAGGGCGTGTCCGACCGCGGGTCCGCCGTCGACCCCTGGGACGAGCTCGCACTTGATGCGCAAGACTTTTCTTCGGATCTCTAAAGAGAAGGAAAGTGATCCCATTTAGAAATTTGGCTTCATTACTTAATTAGAAACACAGATGTACTCCACTGGCTGCACATTCTAAAGGACCAGAAAAGCGAGAATAGAAAATTCGGCTATGGAGTTGTAGTTGCAGATAGTGCAGCTTTTTGGTGCACTATTGTCTTCCCTTTTGGGTATATATATTTTTTCAGATCTTTTTATGTTCAGAAACCCATACTGGTGGAAGTAAATTTACATAGTACCTTTTCAGGTTATGAGGTTATGACTATGGCAGGAACAGAGCAACCTAGTATCATGTAGTCCTACTACCAATAATGTTCTTGAGATGGAATGGCCTGCCAATGATGTAATCAGAGAATAATCATAGCTCTGGGGCAAGGAAAAGCTTATCACAAACCGTATGATGAACTTGCAAGGCTGCAACTGCAAGCACTCACTAGTGGTCCTTCCAACTAAGGAATCAGCAGCCATGCTAGAGTGGGAAAGATTCAAACACTACTTTCTTTAATTACTTTTGAAACAAACAAATAAGAAAAACTGAAAGAAGCTATACAATGATTTTGCCAGATTTAAAATCACAGTACCATATATATATATATATATATATATATCTACTCTAGCCATTTGTTGAGCTTAAACTAAATAATACCACCAAGGAAAGGAAAGAAACTTCAAAGACCAAGTAAGCACATCATTTTCTCGTGGTGTATGTAGGTAGCATTTCCACCATTTTAAAACTAGCCACCGACAAACTAAAGTTCAATCATCCTTGAAAGATTATTACAGCTGAGTGATCCATGGAGTGGTACTGGTATATGAACTTTAGTGTGAAAAAAATTAATTAAGTATGACTGAATGCTTCCAATGGGAATAGTAGAGATTTCTGGTCACTATGAGACTTGAGCTGTTTGGTTGCATGAAGAGAAGAAATAATTACAATAAGAAGAGGCATCACTACACATAGCATATTTTACCTGCTTAAAACTATAATCAACATTGCATCACAATTGGAGATTACTCGTTCCACAAACCATACATTAGTTAAACTCTGCTTTCACAAATTATTAGCATTTAATCTCACAGGAATTACTGGAATACAGCTGAACATGATCCTTTAGCAGAAAATGCAAACATATAAGTAAGAGAAAATTAGCATCAAATCTCAAGAGCCATTCCTAGAATACTACCGTTGTCAGGCACCAGTATGGTCACTCGAGGATAGGACACACCCACACCATCTAACCCTAATTCACTAACCTTCTAGAACACTCTAGAAACCCTAAAATCAACCTATCTCTGAGAGCAAACCCTAGACCTAATGGATTACCTGAGGTGGGAGAGGGGAGGGAGAGCTCAACCTGAGGTGGCCGATGATGGAGTAGAGGTGTTGGCCGATGATGGAGTAGAGGTGGCCGATGACGGGGGAGGGGGAAGCGCCTGGTGCTTGACGGGGAGGGGAGGCTCCTGGTGCTCGACGGTAAGGGGGTGGAACTACTCCTCCTAGTGGCACCACAGGGACGGGGAAGCGCTCCTGGTGCTCCTCCTCCTCCTGCTTGCTCCACGGGAATGGGGTGGCGCTCCTGGTGGCGGAGACACGGGGATCAGTGGAAGGGAGGGGGAGGGGAGGGGAGTGGAAGGGAGGGGGAGGGGTTGGGGAGGCTCACCGACGGTGGTGGAGAGCGGCAATGGTGACTCCTCCAGTGGCGGGCAATGGTGGTGACTCCTCCAGTGGCGGGCGACGGCAGGGGCTCGATCGCGGCGGGGATTCTCTGTGTGAGAGAGAAGAAAGGGAGAGAGCAAGGCTGACAGTTATTTGGCTAAGTGTCAAATATCCGTGGCGCATATTTCCTGATATGCGCCATTGGTATTTGGCGCTTAGTCAAAAACAACGAAGCCCTGTATGTGTCAACTACACACGCCTATCGTAGTGGTCAGCTACACACGCCTGTTTCTAGGAGCTCTCATGTTCGATTCCTGGGTTCTCTCACAATTTTTTTTTTCAATTTTTTATATTTTACAAAATACCAATGGTGCATATCTAGTATATAAATAATATCTAGTATATTTTAATATTTTGTAACATATAGTAATTAAGTTGAACATTCACAAATCTATTTAAAACAAAATACCAATGGCGCATGTCTAGTATATAAATAATATCTAGTATATTTTAATATTTTGTAGCAAATAGTAATTAAGTTTAACATTCACAAATATATTTAAAACAAGGACATCTTATTCAATATCCATACACACCAATATTCTCCATAAAAATGTCATGTCATGTGTGCATGATCTCGATTCCGAGCTAGCTAGAGCTAGTGTCTCTTTGCAATCTTCTTGCCTTTCTTCCTCGCGGTTGAATACTTTAACCCGGAAAGGTTAAGGTTTTTTCTCGTGAACAGAAAACCTTTAGTAGGTAGGGTGGTCTTCCTTTTTCCCACAGCTATCGGCTTGTCGAAGTACTTGTCAAATTCCTCTTCGATCTTCAGATCGCTGTTCTTTTCGAAGTGTTGCTCGTTGGCGGGTCCGTCCATTCTGATGATGCTCTTCTTGCCCCTCCTCACGACAACAAGGCTTGGCTTTGACGGGTCAGTGATGAAGAAACATTGGTCAACTTGGCTCACGAGTACCCATGGCTCATTTTTTGCGGAGGCGTTCTTCGCGGAGGCATCGGGTATAACCATGGTGGTGAAATACCGACCCTCTTTTTGGACGCTCTTAGCCCATCTGACACGGAATATCGGCACCTTCTCTCCGGCGTAGTCGAGCTCCCAGATCTCCTTGATCCTTCCGAAAAATCGTTCCTTGACGGTGGTTTCATCATCGGCATAGGATAGCATCGTTACTCCTGAGTTCTGATAGTCGCTGCTCATGTCCCTTTTCTCGGTGTAGAATATGTACCCATTGATGTCGTATGCCTGATATGTCCTCACGTTGTGCCTGGGGCCATTCGACAAGGCGAAAATTAGTTTTTCATCCTCCGTAGAAGGCGTTTGCGGGTCTGCGGGGGGATTGTCTTGAAGCTTCTTCTTGAACCAAGCCGTGAAGCTAGAGTTGTGCTCTCTTGTTATGTCTCCCTTCTTCCTCGGTCGACCAAGGTCAATGAACTTCTAATCGATTAAGCTTTTGTGCTCTTCCACCCAAGGATCGACCAATTCGATGTGTTGTAGCACGACTCGGTGTGCCCTGTCAAAGTCGTCACGTCGACCCTTCGCGCCGACATGCATGGTGCGAAAGCCCTCACGGTGGCCATATCCAGCGAGCCTGCCGAGGTGCATCCTTTTGGGCAGACCAACAGGGTCATCCTCGTCGTCTGGGTCAGTGCATAGATAATTCTGGAAGAAAGAGACGCACTCGTAGGTCAGAAAGCCCTTGGCAATGCTTCCATCTGGACGGGACCTGTTGCGTACGAATCCTTTGATAACACCGTTAAGCCTTTCAAACGGCATCATGTTGTGCAGGAATGTTGGCCCGAGATGAATGATGTCATCCACGACATGGACGAGTAGATGGACCATGATGTTGAAGAATGCGGGCGGGAAGTAAACCTCGAGCTCGCATAGTATCATGACGATCTCATCTTGTAGTGTGTCGAGCTGCTTCAAGCGAATCGACTTCCTCGAGATGACGTCGAAGAAGCTGTAGAGGCCAAACAGTGTCTCACGGACGTGCTCGTCCATTATCCCTCGGATCGCAACGGGAAGTATCTGCGTCATCAGCCTGTGACAGTCATGACACTTCATCCCGCTGAACCTCTTCTTTGCTTTGTCCAGATATCTTCCTATGTTCCCCGAATAACCGTAAGAAACTTTGACTCCTAGGAGGCAGTTGAAAAACTGCTCAAGATCCTGCTCACTTAGAGTGAAGCAGGCAGCCAGAAACACTGCAATTCCCCTCTTAACCCTTTTGCGGCAACCTTGAGTATCTTCAGGCGCCATCTCATCATCATCATCGGGCGGTGGCGTCTCATGAAGTTCTTACTTGATGCCAAGTTCCATCAGGTCGTTCCTTGCTTTCGGCCCGTCTTTGGTCCTATCCGGCATGTTGATGATAGTGGCAAGCAGACTCTCACACACGTTCTTCGTGATGTGCACGACATCAAGGCTATGGGGCGTGTGGAGGTATTTCCAGTATGGCAGGTCCCAGAAAATAGGCCTAGCTTTCCACACACCATGCAGCGGTTTCGTCCTCGGACGCTTCTTTCCCGGCAAAGGGCACTCTTCCCAGTTGTCCAACATATCTTGGATCACTTCTCCGCTCCTCGGACGTGGGGCTTTTTCGAGCTCTACTTTTCCATCGAATAGATCTCTATGCTTTCTCCATGCATGATCCTTTGAAAGCCACATTCAAGTCCGTTGGAACACGGTCTTCAATGACCCAGGATCCCTTGGTAGCTGGAGATGCGGGGTCTGATCCATGCACTTGACACATGCTTTGTGTCCGTGGTTCACCTGGGCAGACACGTATGCGTAACCTAGATAGTCATGCACCGTCATGAGCAGCGCGGCTCTCATAGGGAAATAATCTCATGTGTATGCGTCCCACGTATGTGCTGGCGTCTCCCACAGCGTGGCTAAATCTTCTTTCCACAACCCGAGATACAGATGCATGTCGATACCTGGTTGTTTAGGCCCCTAAATCAGAATACACATGTGTACGTATCTCTGCTTGGTGCAGAACCAGGGAGGGAGGTTGTACGGCCATACAAACACGGGCCAGGTGCTATGTGTGCTACTCTGGTTGCCAAACGGATTGAGTCCATCGGTTCTCATACCAAGCCTGACGTTCCTTGGATCGCCCCCGAAGTCTAGAAAGTCAATGTCCAGTGCGTTCCACTAGCTAGCGTCCGAAGGGTGTGTTAGGATCTTGCCCTTATGTGGGTCATCTTCGACCGGCTTCTTCCTTTCCGCGTGCCATTGCATGAGCTTTTCTTCCTTAGGGTCCACGAAATACTGCTGCAGACGGGGAGTGATAGGAAAGTACCATACCACTTTCCGAGGAACTTTCTTGTTCCCTCTCTTGTATCATCCTTGGCCACACACCGGACATGTGGTTCTATCCTTGTACTCGTCCCGATAAAGGGCGCAGTCATTAATGCAGGCGTGGTACTTAACATACGGTAGGTCGAGAGGACATACAATTTTCCTGGCCTCCTCGATACTAGTTGGACACGTGTTCCCCTTGGGAAGACGTTCTTGCCAGAATCTCATGTTTTTGTTGAAGCTTACGTCGGTCCATTTGCTTTCGGCCTTCATCTCCAGAGCCTTGAGCGTTACGTTCAAGCGGGTATCCTCGGGCCGGCACCTAGGATACAATGGAGTTTTCCTGTCTATCTCCATCTGCGCTAGCTTGGCTTTCTCCCTGGCAACAGCTCTGGTGTTGCTCGTCTCCCTGAGAAGCAGTTCCTGAACATGAGGGTCCTGCAAGGCCGAAGTTAGCCGCGTCGTTTGTGTGCCTGTGTCTTCTCGACCGACGCCTCCTTCGTGATGATCATCATGTCCGTCACTGCCATCATCTCCTTCGTGTTGATCATCATGTTCGCCACTGCCGACATCTTCTTCATGATCATGATCAAGTCCGCCGCCGGCATCTCCTTCGTGATGATCATCATGCCCGCCCTCGTCTTCAGGATCGTTGACGTCCTCGTCATCTTCAGAATCATAGCTGCGCATGAAACCATGCGTGAGCAGGTGATTCTCCAGGTCTCCGGAATCAGGGTCAACCAAGCTCCCGATATTGCATGTTCGACATGGACATCTTACGTAGGTCCTCTTGTTCAGAATCATGTCGGCCACCGTGTGTTTCTTGTATCTAGCTGCTCGACCTTCGCTCATGTGTCTAACCATGGTTTCCTGTGTGGTATAGAGCAAAAAGAGAGAGTATCTTAGAACCACAGCACCATCATGCACACACACACAGGCATGCATGCATGGCCGCCGGAAAAATTCGGCATGACATCTCCTAAAAATGGGACATATGGATAGTGCAAAAATTTGCCGAAACGGAAATTAATCGACATTTCGGCAAACATCCATGCACCACCAGAGCAAGAAACATGCTTTCTTCTTCGTCACCTGCAAACATTCATGCACCACATCCATGCAAACACACCATCCATCTCGCAATTAATAACAAGGCTTCACAAACATAAGAATGCACACACATACACACCGCACCGACGTCCACACTCCACACAAAACATCCACATGCATGTCCGCCAACAACTCACCTAGTAGAATCGTTACCGAGCCAATTCCGCGACGAGATAGTGTGGTTGTTGTTAGAGAACAAGATGGATGTTGGAGGAGGCTTCCCCTCACAAAACTATGAAGCAAGGTAGGTTCAACAACCAAGAATGGAGAAAAGAATGGAGAAATTGAGGTGGTGGGGAGGAGGACGAGCTAGATCTAGTTTGGGGTGGTGGGTGGAGAAGAATGGAATGGTGGTGGTGGGTGGGGGTGGATGCCAACTTGTAGATCTGGACGAAGTTATCAGTGGCGCATATTACACTAAATGCTCCACTGATAAGTCTACCACCTTTTCAGTGGTGGGCCTAAGACTTATCAGATGCGCATTTAACACTATAAGCGCCATTGGTGGACCAAGTATAAGTGGCGCATATACCAAATGCGCCACTGATATTTCTGCCACCTTTCAGGATGGTGGGGCCCACTTAGTTACCAGTGGCGCATTTACATCTACATGCGCCTTTGGTATTTGGTCCACAGGCCTCTAGAGTGTCGGGCCCACATTATAGGTGGTGCATTATTTGTGATATGCGCCATTGGTTATAAATAATATCAGTGGAGCATATTTTTAAATGCGCCACTGATAATTATCAGTGGAGCATATTCAAAACAATGATCCACTGATATTAAATCTATCCATAAGCCTTTCTCTAGTAGTGACACATGCAATGACTCTGGTGGATCCAGTTGTGGTTCATGAAAAGAACACACATGTAATGAATCTGGTGGATCTAGCTGTGGTTTGTGAAAAGAACACACATGCAATGATTCTGGTGGATCCATATGTGGTTTTTGAAAAGAATAGACATGCAATGAAAGTAGTGTATCCATGTGTGGTTTATGAAAAGAACACACATGCAATCACACTGGTGCATCCATGTGGTTCATGAAAATAACACACATGCAATGACTCTAGTGGATCCATATGTGCTTTGTCAAAAGAACACAAATGCAATAACTCTAATGATGATTTAGGAAAAGAACACACATGAATGAATCTGGTTGATCCATATTTGGTTCATGAAACGAACACACATGTAATAACTCTGGTGGATCCGTATGTGGTTTGTGAAAAGAATAAAAATGCAATGTCTCTAGTGGATCCATATGTGGTTGGTGAAAAGATATACATACAATGACTCTTGTGGATCCATACGTGGTTTGTGAAAAGAAAAGACATGCAATAACTATGGTGGATCCATATGTGGTTTGTGAAAAGAACAGACATGCAATAACTCTGGTGGATCCATATGTGTTTTGTGCAAAGAACAAACATACAATGACTTTGGTGGATCCATATGTGGTTCACGAAAAGAACAAACATGCAATGACTCTCCTGGATCCATCTGTGGTTCATGAAAAGAACACACATGCCATGACTCTGGTGGATCCATATGTGGTTCATGAAAAGAACACACATGCAATGACACTGGTGGATCCATGTGGTTCATGAAAAGAACACACATCCAATGACTCTGGTGGACACATATGTGGTTTGTGAAAACAACACACATGCAATGACTCTAGTGCTGGTTTAGGAAAAGAACACACATGAAATGACTCTGGTTGATCCATATGTGGTTCATGAAAAGAACACACATGCAATGACTCTAGTGGATCCATATGTGGTTTGTGAAAAGAACAGACATGCAATGACTCTGGTGGATCGATATGTGGTCCATTAAAAGAACACACATGCAATGACAGCAATTGTGGTTCATGGAAAGAACACACATGCAATGACAGCAATTGTGGTTCATTAAAAGAACACACATGCAATGACACTGGTGGATCCATGTGGTTCATGAAAATAACACACCTGCAATAACTCATGTGGATCCATATGTGGTTTGTGAAAATAACACACATGCAATATGTGGTTTGTGAAAATAACACATATGCAATGACTCTAGTGGATCCATATGTGGTTCATCAAAAGAACACACATGCAATGACACTCATGGATCCATATGTGGTTTGTGAAAATAACACATATTCAATGACTCTATTTGTGCTTCATGAAATTAAAACAAACACATTGACACTGGTGGATCCATATGTGGTTTGTTGAAAGGACACACATGCAATGACTCTAGTTGGATCCATATGCTTTATGAAAAGAACACAAATGAAATGACTAGTGCTGGTTTAGGATAAGAACACACATGCAATGACTCTAGTGGATCCATATGTAGTTTGTGAAAAGAACACACATGCAATGACTCTGGTGGATCCATATGTGGTTTGTGAAAAGAACATACATGCAATTACTCTAGTGGATCCATATGTGGTTCATGAAAAGAACAGATATGCAATGACTCTGGTGGATCCATATGTGGTTCATGAAATGAACACACATGCAATGACTCTGGTGGATCCATATGTGGTTCATTAAAAGAACACACATGCAATGACACTGGTGGATCCATGTTGTTCATGAAAAGAACACACTTCCAATGACTCTTGTGGATCCATATGTGGTTTTTGAAAAGAACACACATGCAATGACTCTAGTGCTGGTTTAGGAAAAGAACACACATGAAATGACTCTGGTTGATCCATATGTGGTTCATGAAAAGAACACACATGCAATGACTCTGGTGGATCCATATGTGGTTCATGAAAAGAACACACATGCAATGACACCAATTGTGGTTCATGAAAAGAACACACATGCAATTACACTGGTCGATCCGTGTGGTTCATGAAAATAACACACATGCGATGACTCTGGTGGATCCATATGTGGTTTGTGAAAAGAAAACACATGCAATGACTCTAGTCCTGGTTTAGGATAAGAACACACATGCAATGACTCTATTTGTGGTTCATGAAAGAACACACATGCGATCACTGGTGGATCTAGCTGTGGTTTGTGAAAATAACAAACATGCAATGACTCTGTTGGATCCATATATGGTTTGTGAAAAGAACACACATGCAATGACAGTGGTGGATCCATATCTGGTTTGTGAAAAGAACACACAAGCAATGACTCTAGTGGATACATATGTGGTTTATGAAAAGAACACACATGCAATTACACTAGTGGATCCATATGTGGTTTGTGAAAATAACACACATTCAATGACTCTATTTGTGGCTCATGAAATGAACACACACACATTGACACTGGTGGATCCATATGTGGTTTAAGATAAGAACACACATACAATGACTCTAGTGGATCCATATGTGGTTTAGGATAATAACACACTTGCATTGACTCTAGTGGATCCATATGTGGTTCATGAAAAGAACAGACATGCAATGACTCTAGTGGATCCATGTGTTTTATGAAAAGAACATAAATGCAATGACTCTAGTGTTGGTTTAGGAAAAGAACACACATGCAATGACTCTGGTGGATCCATGTGTTTTATGAAAAGAACACACATGAAAAGACTCTAGTTGATCCGTATGTGGTTCATGAAAAGAACACACATGCAATGACTCTGGTGGATCCAGTTGTGGTTCATGAAAAGAACACACATGTAATGAATCTGGTGGATCTAGCTATGGTTTGTGAAAAGAACACATATGAAATGACTCTGGTGGATCCATATGTGGTTTTTGAAAAGAATAGACATGCAATGACAGTGGTGGATCCATATGTGGTTTGTGAAAAGAACACACATGCAATGACACTCCTGGACCCATGTGGTTCATGAAAATAACACACATGCAATGACTCAGGTGGATCCATATGTGGTTTGTCAAAGGAACACAAATGCAATGACTCTAGTGATGATTTAGGAAAAGAACACTCATGAAATGACTCTAGTTGATCCATATTTGGTTCATGAAACGAACACACATGCAATGACCCTGGTGGATCCGTATGTGGTTTGTGAAAAGAACAAACATGCAATGACTCTAGTGGACCACTATGTGGTCTGTGAAAAGAACATACATGCAATGACTCTTTTGGATCAATATGTGGTTTGTGAAAAGAACAACCATGCAATAACTTTGGTGGATCCATATGTGGTTTGTTAAAAGAACAGACATGCAATGACTCTGGTGGATCCATGTGTGGTTCACGAAAAGAACATACATGCAATGAATCCGTTGGATCCATATGTGGTTCATGAAAAGAACACACATGCAATGACTCTGGTTGATCCATATGTGGTTCATGAAAATAAAACACATGCAATGACACTGGTGGATCCATGTGGTTCATGAAAAGAACACAGATCCAGTGACTCTGGTGGATCCATATGTGGTTTGTGAAAAGTACACACATGCAATGACTAGTGCTGGTTTAGGAAAAGAACGCACATGAAATGACTTTGGTTGATCCATATGTAGTTCATGAAAAGAACACACGAGAATGACTTTGGTGGATCCATATGTTGTTTGTGAGAAGAACAGACATGCAATGACTCTGGTGGATCCATATGTGGTTCATAAAAATAACACACATGCAATGACACCAATTGTGGTTCATGAAAATAACACACATGCAATGACACTGGTGGATCCATGTGGTACATGAAATAACAGACATGCAATGACTCTAGTGGATCCATATGTGGTTTGTGAAAATAAAACGCGTGCAATGACGCTAGTGCTGGTTTAGGATAAGAACACACATGCAATGAATCTATTTGTGGTTCGTGAAAAGAACTCAAATGCAATGACTGGTGGATCTAGATGTGGTTTGTGAAAAGAACACACATGCAATGACTCTGGTGGGTCCATATGTGGTTTGTGAAAAGAACAGACATGCAATGACAGTGGTGGATCCATATGTGGTTTGTGAAAATAACACACATGCAATGACTCTAGTGGATCCATATGTGGTTCATGAAAAGAACACACATGCAATGACTCTAGTGGATCCATATGTGGTTTGTGAAAATAACACATATTCAATGACTCTATTTGTGGTTCATGAAATTAACACACACACATTGACACTGGTGTATCCATATGTGGTTTGTGAAAAGCACCCATGCAATGACTCTAGTTGGATCCATATGCTTTATGAAAAGAACACACATGCAATGAATCTAGTGCTGGTTTAGGATAAGAGCACACATGCAATGACTCTACTGGATCCACACGTGGTTTGTCAAAAGAACAGACATGCAATGACTCTGGTGGATCTATATGTGTTTTGAGAAAAGAACATACATGCAATCACTCTAGTGGATCCATATGTGGTTCATGAAAAGAACAGACATGCAATGACTCTGGTGGATCCATATGTGGTTCATGAAAAGAACATACATGCAATGACTCTAGTGGATCTATGTGTGGTTCACTAAAAGAACACAGATGCAATGACAATCGTAGATCCATGTGATTCATGAAAAGAACACACATCCAATGACCCTGGTGGATCCATATGTGGTTTGTGAAAAGGACACACATGCAATGACTCTAGTGGATCCATATGTGGTTCATCAAAACAACACACATGCAATGACTCTGGTGGATCCATATGTGGTTCATTAAAAGAACACACATGCAATGGCACTGGTGGATCCATGTGGTTCATGAAAAGAACACACATCCAATAACCCTGGTGGATCCATATGTGGTTTGTGAAAAGGACACACATGCAATGACTCTAGTGCTGGTCTAGGAAAAGAACACACATGAAATGACTCCGGTTGATCCATATGTGGTTCATGAAAAGAACACACATGCAATGACTCTGGTGGATCCATATGTGGTTTGTCAAAAGAACAGACACGCAGTGACTCTGGTGGATCCATATGTGGTTCATGAAAACAACACACATGCAATGACACCAGTTGTGGTTCATGAGAATAACACACACGCAATGACACTGGTGGATCCGTGTGGTTCATGAAAACAACATACATGCAAATGACTCTGGTGATCCATATGTGGTTTGTGAAAAGAAAACACATGCAATGACTCTAGTGCTGGTTTAGCATAAGAACACACATGAAATGACTGTGGTGGATCTAGCTATGGTTTGTGAAAACAACACACATGCAATGATTCTGGTGGATCTATGTGGTTTGTGAAAAGAACACACATCCAAGGACAATAGTCGATCCTTATGTGGTTTGTGAAAAGAACACACATGCAATGACTATAGTGGATCCATATGTGGTTCATGAAAAGAACACACATGCAATGACTCTGGTGGATCCATATGTGGTTTGTGAAAATAAAACACATGCAATGACTCTAGTGCTGGTTTAGGAAAAGAACACACATGAAATGACTCTGGTTGATCCATATGTGGTTCATGAAAAGAACACACATGCAATGACTCTGGTGGATCCATATGTGGTTTGTGAAAAGAACAGACATGCAATGACTCTGGTGGATCGATATGTGTTTCATGAAAAGAACACGCATGCAATGACACCAATTGTGGTTCATGAAAAGAACACACATGCAATGACACTGGTGGATCCGTGTGGTTCATGAAAATAACACACATGCAATAACTCTGGTGGATCCATATGTGGTTTGTGAATAGAAAACACATGCAATGACTCTAGTGCTGGTTTAGGATAAGAACACACATGCAATTACTCTATTTGTGGTTCATGAAAAGAACACACATGCAATGACTGGTGGATCTAGCTATGGTTTGTGAAAAGAACACACATGTAATGAATCTGGTGGAACCATATGTGGTTTGTGAAAATAACACACATGCAATGACAGTGGTGGGTCCATATGTGGTTTGTGAAAAGAACACACATGCAATGACTCTAGTGGATCCATATGTGGTTCATGAAAAGAACACACATGCAATGACACTCGTGGATCCATATGTGGTTTGTGAAAATAACACATATTCAATGACTCTGTTTGTGCTTCATGAAATTAAAACAAACACATTGACACTGGTGGATCCATATGTGGTTTGTTGAAAGAACACACATGCAATGACTCTAGTTGGATCCATATGCTTTATGAAAAGAACACAAATGAAATGACTAGTGCTGGTTTAGGATAAGAACACACATGCAATGACTCTAGTGGATCCATATGTGGTTTGTGAAAAGAACATACATGCAATGACTCTGGTGGATCCATATGTGGTTTGTGATAAGAACAGACATGCAATTACTCTAGTGGATCCATATGTGGTTCATGAAAAGAACAGATATGCAATGACTCTGGTGGATCCATATGTGGTTCATGAAATGAACACACATGCAATGACTCTGGTGGATCCATATGTGGTTCATTAAAAGAACACACATGCAATGACACTGGTGGATCCATGTCGTTCATGAAAAGAACACACTTCCAATGACTCTTGTGGATCCATATGTGGTTTGTGAAAAGAACACACATGCAATGACTCTAGTGCTGGTTTAGGAAAAGAACACACATGAAATGACTCTGGTTGATCCATATGTGGTTCATGAAAAGAACACACATGCAATGACTCTGGTGGATCCATATGTGGTTTGTGAAAAGAACATACATGCAATGACTCTGGTGGATCCATATGTGGTTCATGAAAAGAACACGCATGCAATGACACCAATTGTGGTTCATGAAAATAACAAACATGCAATTACACTGGTCGATCCGTGTGGTTCATGAAAATAACACACATGCAATGACTCTGGTGGATCCATATGTGGTTTGTGAAAAGAAAACACATACAATGACTCTAGTCCTAGTTTAGGATAAGAACACACATGCAATGACTCTATGTGTGGTTCATGAAAGAACACACATGCAATCACTAGTGGATCTAGCTGTGCTTTGTGAAAATAACACACATGCAATGACTCTGTTGGTTCCATATGTGGTTTTTGAAAAGAACACACATGCAATGACAGTGGTGGATCCATATCTGGTTTGTGAAAAGAACACACAAGCAACGACTCTAGTGGATACATATGTGGTTTATGAAAAGAACACACATGCAATTACACTAGTGGATCCATATGTGGTTTGTGAAAATAACACACATTCAATGACTCTATTTGTGGCTCATGAAATGAACACACACACATTGACACTGGTGGATCCATATGTGGTTTAGGACAAGAACACATATACAATGACTCTAGTGGATCCATATGTGGTTTAGGATAATAACACACTTGCATTGACTCTAGTGGATCCATACGTGGTTCATGAATAGAACAGACATGCAATGACTCTGGTGGATCCATGTGTTTTATGAAAAGAACATACATGCAATGACTCTAGTGTTGGTTTAGGAAAAGAACACACGTGCAATGACTCTGGTGGATCCACGTGTTTTATGAAAAGAACACACATGAAAAGACTCTAGTTGATCCGTATGTGGTTCATGAAAACAACACACATGCAATGACTCTGGTGGATCCAGTTGTGGTTCATGAAAAGAACAAATGAATCTGGTGGATCTAGCTATGGTTTGTGAAAAGAACACATATGAAATGACTCTGGTGGATCCATATGTGGTTTTTGAAAAGAATAGACATGCAATGACACTGGTGGATCCATATGTGGTTTGTGAAAAGAACACACGTGCAATGACACTTGTTGACCCATGTGGTTCATGAAAATAACACACATGCAATGACTCAGGTGGATCCATATGTGGTTTGTCAAAAGAACACAAATGCAATGACTCTAGTGATGATTTAGGAAAAGAACACTCATGAAATGACTCTAGTTGATCCATATTTCTTTCATGAAACAAACACACATGCAATGACTCTTGTGGATCCATACGTGGTTTGTGAAAAGAAAAGACATGCAATAACTATGGTGGATCCATATGTGGTTTGTGAAAAGAACAGACATGCAATAACTCTGGTGGATCCATATGTTATTTGTGCAAAGAACAAACATACAATGACTTTGGTGGATCCATATGTGGTTCACAAAAAGAACAAACTTGCAATGACTCTCCTGGATCCATCTGTGGTTCATGAAAAGAACACACATGCCATGACTCTGGTTGATCCATATGTGGTTCATTAAAAGAACACACATGCAATGACACTGGTGGATCCATGTGGTTCATGAAAAGAACACACATCCAATGACTCTGGTGGACACATATGTGGTTTGTGAAAACAACACACATGCAATGACTCTAGTGCTGGTTTAGGAAAAGAACACACATGAAATGACTCTGGTTGATCCAGATGTGGTTCATGAAAAGAACACACATGCAATGACTCTAGTGGATCCATATGTGGTTTGTGAAAAGAACAGACATGCAATGACACTGGTGGATCGATATGTGGTCCATTAAAAGAACACACATGCAATGACAGCAATTGTGGTTCATGGAAAGAACACACATGCAATGAAACTGGTGGATCCATGTGGTTCATGAAAATAACACACCTGCAATAACTCATGTGGATCCATATGTGGTTTGTGAAAATAACACACATGCAATATGTGGTTTTTGAAAATAACACATATGCAATGACTCTAGTGGATCCATATGTGGTTCATGAAAAGAACACACATGCAATGACACTCGTGGATCCATATGTGGTTTGTGAAAATAACACATATTCAATGACTCTATTTGTGCTTCATGAAATTAAAACAAACACATTGACACTAGTGGATCCATATGTGGTTTGTTGAAAGGACACACATGCAATGACTCTAGTTGGATCCATATGCTTTATGAAAAGAACACAAATGAAATGACTAGTGCTGGTTTAGGATAAGAACACACATGCAATGACTCTAGTGGATCCATATGTGGTTTGTGAAAAGAACACACATGCAATGACTCTTGTGGATCCATATGTGGTTTGTGAAAAGAACATACATGCAATTACTCTAGTGGATCCATATGTGGTTCATGAAAAGAACAGATATGCAATGACTCTGGTGGATCCATATGTGGTTCATGAAATGAACACACATGCAATGACTCTGGTGGATCCATATGTGGTTTGTGCAAAGAACAGACATGCAATGACTCTGGTGGATCCATATGTGGTTCATGAAATGAACACACATGCAATGACTCTGGTGGATCCATATGTGGTTCATTAAAAGAACACACATGCAATGACACTGGTGGATCCATGTTGTTCATGAAAAGAACACACTTCCAATGACTCTTGTGGATCCATATGTGGTTTTTGAAAAGAACACACATGCAATGACTCTAGTGCTGGTTTAGGAAAAGAACACACATGAAATGACTCTGGTTGATCCATATGTGGTTCATGAAAAGAACACACATGCAATGACTCTGGTGGATCCATATGTGGTTCATGAAAAGAACACACATGCAATGACACCAATTGTGGTTCATGAAAAGAACACACATGCAATTACACTGGTCGATCCGTGTGGTTCATGAAAATAACACACATGCGATGACTCTGGTGGATCCATATGTGGTTTGTGAAAAGAAAACACATGCAATGACTCTAGTCCTGGTTTAGGATAAGAACACACATGCAATGACTCTATTTGTGGTTCATGAAAGAACACACATGCGATCACTGGTGGATCTAGCTGTGGTTTGTGAAAATAACAAACATGCAATGACTCTGTTGGATCCATATATGGTTTGTGAAAAGAACACACATGCAATGACAGTGGTGGATCCATATCTGGTTTGTGAAAAGAACACACAAGCAATGACTCTAGTGGATACATATGTGGTTTATGAAAAGAACACACATGCAATTACACTAGTGGATCCATATGTGGTTTGTGAAAATAACACACATTCAATGACTCTATTTGTGGCTCATGAAATGAACACACACACATTGACACTGGTGGATCCATATGTGGTTTAGGATAAGAACACACATACAATGACTCTAGTGGATCCATATGTGGTTTAGGATAATAACACACTTGCATTGACTCTAGTGGATCCATATGTGGTTCATGAAAAGAACAGACATGCAATGACTCTAGTGGATCCATGTGTTTTATGAAAAGAACATAAATGCAATGACTCTAGTGTTGGTTTAGGAAAAGAACACACATGCAATGACTCTGGTGGATCCATGTGTTTTATGAAAAGAACACACATGAAAAGACTCTAGTTGATCCGTATGTGGTTCATGAAAAGAACACACATGCAATGACTCTGGTGGATCCAGTTGTGGTTCATGAAAAGAACACACATGTAATGAATCTGGTGGATCTAGCTATGGTTTGTGAAAAGAACACATATGAAATGACTCTGGTGGATCCATATGTGGTTTTTGAAAAGAATAGACGTGCAATGATAGTGGTGGATCCATATGTGGTTTGTGAAAAGAACACACATGCAATGACACTCCTGGACCCATGTGGTTCATGAAAATAACACACATGCAATGACTCAGGTGGATCCATATGTGGTTTGTCAAAGGAACACAAATGCAATGACTCTAGTGATGATTTAGGAAAAGAACACTCATGAAATGACTCTAGTTGATCCATATTTGGTTCATGAAACGAACACACATGCAATGACCCTGGTGGATTCGTATGTGGTTTGTGAAAAGAACAAACATGCAATGACTCTAGTGGACCACTATGTGGTCTGTGAAAAGAACATACATGCAATGACTCTTTTGGATCAACATGTGGTTTGTGAAAAGAACAACCATGCAATAACTTTGGTGGATCCATATGTGGTTTGTTAAAAGAACAGACATGCAATGACTCTGGTGGATCCTTGTGTGGTTCACGAAAAGAACATACATGCAATGAATCCGTTGGATCCATATGTGGTTCATGAAAAGAACACACATGCAATGACTCTGGTTGATCCATATGTGGTTCATGAAAATAAAACACATGCAATGACACTGGTGGATCCATGTGGTTCATGAAAAGAACACAGATCCAGTGACTCTGGTGGATCCATATGTGGTTTGTGAAAAGTACACACATGCAATGACTAGTGCTGGTTTAGGAAAAGAACGCACATGAAATGACTTTGGTTGATCCATATGTAGTTCATGAAAAGAACACACGAGAATGACTTTGGTGGATCCATATGTTGTTTGTGAGAAGAACAGACATGCAATGACTCTGGTGGATCCATATGTGGTTCATAAAAATAACACACATGCAATGACACCAATTGTGGTTCATGAAAATAACACACATGCAATGACACTGGTGGATCCATGTGGTACATGAAATAACAGACATGCAATGACTCTAGTGGATCCATATGTGGTTTGTGAAAATAAAACGCGTGCAATGACGCTAGTGCTGGTTTAGGATAAGAACACACATGCAATGAATCTATTTGTGGTTCGTGAAAAGAACTCAAATGCAATGACTGGTGGATCTAGATGTGGTTTGTGAAAAGAACACACATGCAATGACTCTGGTGGGTCCATATGTGGTTTGTGAAAAGAACAGACATGCAATGACAGTGGTGGATCCATATGTGGTTTGTGAAAAGAACACACATGCAATGACTCTAGTGGATCCATATGTGGTTCATGGAAAGAACACACATGCAATGACTCTAGTGGATCCATATGTGGTTTGTGAAAATAACACATAATCAATGACTCTATTTGTGGTTCATGAAATTAACACACACACATTGACACTGGTGTATCCATATGTGGTTTGTGAAAAGCACCCATGCAATGACTCTAGTTGGATCCATATGCTTTATGAAAAGAACACACATGCAATGAATCTAGTGCTGGTTTAGGATAAGAGCACACATGCAATGACTCTACTGGATCCACACGTGGTTTGTCAAAAGAACAGACATGCAATGACTCTGGTGGATCTATATGTGTTTTGAGAAAAGAACATACATGCAATCACTCTAGTGGATCCATATGTGGTTCATGAAAAGAACAGACATGCAATGACTCTGGTGGATCCATATGTGGTTCATGAAAAGAACATACATGCAATGACTCTAGTGGATCTATGTGTGGTTCACTAAAAGAACACAGATGCAATGACAATCGTGGATCCATGTGATTCATGAAAAGAACACACATCCAATGACCCTGGTGGATCCATATGTGGTTTGTGAAAAGGACACACATGCAATGACTCTAGTGGATCCATATGTGGTTCATCAAAACAACACACATGCAATGACTCTGGTGGATCCATATGTGGTTCATTAAAAGAACACACATGCAATGGCACTGGTGGATCCATGTGGTTCATGAAAAGAACACACATCCAATAACCCTGGTGGATCCATATGTGGTTTGTGAAAAGGACACACATGCAATGACTCTAGTGCTGGTCTAGGAAAAGAACACACATGAAATGACTCTGGTTGATCCATATGTGGTTCATGAAAAGAACACACATGCAATGACTCTGGTGGATCCATATGTGGTTTGTCAAAAGAACAGACACGCAGTGACTCTGGTGGATCCATATGTGGTTCATGAAAACAACACACATGCAATGACACCAGTTGTGGTTCATGAGAATAACACACACGCAATGACACTGGTGGATCCGTGTGGTTCATGAAAACAACATACATGCAAATGACTCTGGTGATCCATATGTGGTTTGTGAAAAGAAAACACATGCAATGACTCTAGTGCTGGTTTAGCATAAGAACACACATGAAATGACTGTGGTGGATCTAGCTATGGTTTGTGAAAACAACACACATGCAATGATTCTGGTGGATCTATGTGGTTTGTGAAAAGAACACACATCCAAGGACAATAGTCGATCCATATGTGGTTTGTGAAAAGAACACACATGCAATGACTATAGTGGATCCATATGTGGTTCATGAAAAGAACACACATGCAATGACTCTGGTGGATCCATATGTGGTTTGTGAAAATAAAACACATGCAATGACTCTAGTGCTGGTTTAGGAAAAGAACACACATGAAATGACTCTGGTTGATCCATATGTGGTTCATGAAAAGAACACACATGCAATGACTCTGGTGGATCCATATGTGGTTTGTGAAAAGAACAGACATGCAATGACTCTGGTGGATCGATATGTGTTTCATGAAAAGAACACGCATGCAATGACACCAATTGTGGTTCATGAAAAGAACACACATGCAATGACACTGGTGGATCCGTGTGGTTCATGAAAATAACACACATGCAATAACTCTGGTGGATCCATATGTGGTTTGTGAATAGAAAACACATGCAATGACTCTAGTGCTGGTTTAGGATAAGAACACACATTCAATTACTCTATTTGTGGTTCATGAAAACAACACACATGCAATGACTGGTGGATCTAGCTATGGTTTGTGAAAAGAACACACATGTAATGAATCTGGTGGAACCATATGTGGTTTGTGAAAATAACACACATGCAATGACAGTGGTGGGTCCATATGTGGTTTGTGAAAAGAACACACATGCAATGACTCTAGTGGATCCATATGTGGTTCATGAAAAGAACACACATGCAATGACACTCGTGGATCCATATGTGGTTTGTGAAAATAACACATATTCAATGACTCTATTTGTGCTTCATGAAATTAAAACAAACACATTGACACTGGTGGATCCATATGTGGTTTGTTGAAAGAACACACATGCAATGACTCTAGTTGGATCCATATGCTTTATGAAAAGAACACAAATGAAATGACTAGTGCTGGTTTAGGATAAGAACACACATGCAATGACTCTAGTGGATCCATATGTGGTTTGTGAAAAGAACATACATGCAATGACTCTGGTGGATCCATATGTGGTTTGTGATAAGAACAGACATGCAATTACTCTAGTGGATCCATATGTGGTTCATGAAAAGAACAGATATGCAATGACTCTGGTGGATCCATATGTGGTTCCTGAAATGAACACACATGCAATGACTCTGGTGGATCCATATGTGGTTCATTGAAAGAACACACATGCAATGACACTGGTGGATCCATGTCGTTCATGAAAAGAACACACTTCCAATGACTCTTGTGGATCCATATGTGGTTTGTGAAAAGAACACACATGCAATGACTCTAGTGCTGGTTTAGGAAAAGAACACACATGAAATGACTCTGGTTGATCCATATGTGGTTCATGAAAAGAACACACATGCAATGACTCTGGTGGATCCATATGTGGTTTGTGAAAAGAACATACATGCAATGACTCTGGTGGATCCATATGTGGTTCATGAAAAGAACACGCATGCAATGACACCAATTGTGGTTCATGAAAATAACACACATGCAATTACATTGGTCGATCCGTGTGGTTCATGAAAATAACACACATGCAATGACTCTGGTGGATCCATATGTGGTTTGTGAAAAGAAAACACATACAATGACTCTAGTCCTAGTTTAGGATAAGAACACACATGCAATGACTCCATTTGTGGTTCATGAAAGAACACACATGCAATCACTGGTGGATCTAGCTGTGCTTTGTGAAAATAACACACATGCAATGACTCTGTTGGTTCCATATGTGGTTTTTGAAAAGAACACACATGCAATGACAGTGGTGGATCCATATCTGGTTTGTGAAAAGAACACACAAGCAACGACTCTAGTGGATACATATGTGGTTTATGAAAAGAACACACATGCAATTACACTAGTGGATCCATATGTGGTTTGTGAAAATAACACACATTCAATGACTCTATTTGTGGCTCATGAAATGAACACACACACATTGACACTGGTGGATCCATATGTGGTTTAGGACAAGAACACATATACAATGACTCTAGTGGATCCATATGTGGTTTAGGATAATAACACACTTGCATTGACTCTAGTGGATCCATACGTGGTTCATGAATACAACAGACATGCAATGACTCTGGTGGATCCATGTGTTTTATGAAAAGAACATACATGCAATGACTCTAGTGTTGGTTTAGGAAAAGAACACACATGCAATGACTCTGGTGGATCCACGTGTTTTATGAAAAGAACACACATGAAAAGACTGTAGTTGATCTGTATGTGGTTCATGAAAAGAACACACATGCAATGACTCTGGTGGATCCAGTTGTGGTTCATGAAAAGAACAAATGAATCTGGTGGATCTAGCTATGATTTGTGAAAAGAACACATATGAAATGACTCTGGTGGATCCATATGTGGTTTTTGAAAAGAATAGACATGCAATGACACTGGTGGATCCATATGTGGTTTGTGAAAAGAACACACGTGCAATGACACTTGTTGACCCATTGTGGTTCATGAAAATAACACACATGCAATGACTCAGGTGGATCCATATGTGGTTTGTCAAAAGAACACAAATGCAATGACTCTAGTGATGATTTAGGAAAAGAACACTCATGAAATGACTCTAGTTGATCCATATTTCTTTCATGAAACGAACACACATGCAATGACTCTTGTGGATCCATACGTGGTTTGTGAAAAGAAAAGACATGCAATGACTCTAGTGGATCACTATGTGGTCTGTGAAAAGAACATACATGCAATGACTCTTTTGGATCCATATGTGGTTTGTGAAAAGAACATCCATGCAATAACTTTGGTGGATCCATATGTGGTTTGTTAAAAAAACAGACATGCAATGACTCTGGTGGATCCATGTGTGGTTCACGAAAAGAACATACATGCAATGAATCCGTTGGATCCATATGTGGTTCATGAAAAGAACACACATGCAATGATTCTGGTTGATCCATATGTGGTTCATGAAAATAAAACACATGCAATGACACTAGTGGATCCATGTGGTTCATGAAAAGAACACACATCTAGTGACTCTGGTGGATCCATATGTGGTTTGTGAAAAGTACACACATGCAATGACTCTAGTGCTGGTTTAGGAAAAGAACGCACATGAAATGACTTTGGTTGATCCATATGTGGTTCATGAAAAGAACACACATGAATGACTTTGGTGGATCCATATGTGGTTTGTCAAAAGAACAGACATGCAATGACTCTGGTGGATCCATATGTGGTTCATGAAAATAACACACATGTAATGACACCAATTGTGGTTCATGAAAATAACACACATGCAATGACACTGGTGGATCCATGTGGTACATGAAATAACACACATGCAATGACTCTAGTGGATCCATATGTGGTTTGTGAAAAAAACGCGTGCAATGACTCTAGTGCTGGTTTAGGATAAGAACACACATGTAATGAATCTATTTGTGGTTCATGAAAAGAACTCAAATGCAATGACTCTAGTGGATCCATATGTGGTTCAGGAAAAGAACACACATGCAATGACTCTGGTTGATCCATATGTGGTTCATGAAAAGAACACACATGCAATGACAGTGGTGGATCCATATGTGGTTTGTGAAAAGAACACACATGTAATGACTCTAGTGGATCCATATGTGGTTCATGAAAAGAACACACATGCAATGATACTGGTGGATCCATATGTGGTTTGTGAAAATAACACATATTCAATGACTCTATTTGTGGTTCTTGAAATTAACACACACACATTGACACTGGTGTATCCATATGTGGTTTGTGGAAAGCACCCATGCAATGACTCTAGTTGGATCCATATGCTTTATGAAAAGAACACACATGCAATGAATCTAGTGCTAGTTTAGGATAAGAGCACACGTGCAATGACTCTAGTGGATACACATGTGGTTTGTCAAAAGAACAGACATGCAATGACTCTGGTGGATCTATATGTGTTTTGAGAAAAGAACATACATGCAATCACTCTAGTGGATCCATATGTGGTTCATGAAAAGGACAGACATGCAATGACTCTGGTTGATCCATATGTGGTTCATGAAAAGAACACACATGAATGACTCTAGTGGATCTATATGTGGTTCACTGAAAGAACACAGATGCAATGACAATGGTGGATCCATGTGATTCATGAAAAGAACACACATCCAATGACCCTGGTGGATCCATATGTGGTTTGTGAAAAGGACACACATGCAATGACTCTAGTGGATCCATATGTGGTTCATCAAAACAACACACATGCAATGACTCTGGTGGATCCATATGTGGTTCATTAAAAGAACACACATGCAATGGCACTGGTGGATCCATGTGGTTCATGAAAAGAACACACATCCAATGACCCTGGTGGATCCATATGTGGTTTCTGAAAAGGACGAACATGCAATGACTCTAGTGCTGGTCTAGGAAAAGAACACACATGAAATGACTTTGTTTGATCCATATGTGGTTCATGAAAAGAACACACATGCAATGACTCTGGTGGATCCATATTTGGTTTATGAAAAGAACAGACACGCAGTGACTCTGGTGGATCCATATGTGGTTCATGAAAACAACAGACATGCAATGACACTAGTTGTGGTTCATGAAAAGAACACACACGCAATGACACAGGTGGATCCGTGTGGTTCATGAAAATAACACACATGCAAATGACTCTGGTGATCCATATGTTGTTTGTGAAAAGAAAACACATGCAATGACTCTAGTGTTGGTTTAGCATAAGAACACACATGAAATGACTGTGGTGGATCTAGCTATGGTTTGTGAAAACAACACACATGCAATGACTCTGGTGGATCTATGTGGTTTGTGAAAAGAACACACATGTAAGGACAATAGTCGATCCATATGTGGTTTGTGAAAAGAACACATACGCAATGACTATAGTGGATCCATATGTGGTTCATGAAAAGAACACACATGCAATGACTCTGGTGGATCCATATGTGGTTTGTGAAAATAAAACACATGCAATGACTCTAGTGCTGGTTTAGGATAAGAACACACATGCAATGAGTCTGGTGGATCTAGGTGTGGTTTGTGAAAACAACACACATGCAATGATAGTGGTGGATCCATATGTGGTTTGTGAAAAGAACACACATGCAATGACTCCCGTGGATCCATATGTGGTTCATGAAAAGAACACACATGGAATGACACTGGTGGATCAATATGTGGTTTGTGAAAATAACACACATTCAATGACTCTATTTTTGGTTTAGGAATAAAACACACATGCATTGACATTGGTGGATCCATATGTGATTTGTGAAAAGAACACACATGCAATGACTCTGGTGGATCCATATGTGGTTTGTGAAAAGAACAGACATGCAATGATAGTGGTGGATCCATATGTGTTTTGTGAAAAGAACACACATGCAATGACACTGGTGGATTCAAGTGGTTCATGAAAATAACACACATTTAATGACTCCGGTGGATCCATATGTGGTTTGTCAAAAGAACACACATGCAATGACTCTAGTGCTGATTTAGGAAAACAACACACAGGAAATGACTCCGGTTGATCCATATGTTGTACATTGAACGAACACGCATGCAATGACTCTTGTGGATCCATATGTGATTTGTGAAAAGAACAGACATGCAATGACTCTAGTGGATACATATGTGGTTTGTGAAAAGAACAGACATGCAATGACTCTGGTGGATCCATATGTGGTTTGTGAAAAGAACAGACATGCAATGACTCTAGTCGATCCATATGTGGTTCATGAAAAGAACAAACATGCAATGACTCTGGTGGATCCATATGTGGTTCATGAAAAGAACACACATGCAATCACTCTGGTGGATCCATATGTGGTTCATTAAAAGAACACACATGCAATGACACTGGTGGATCCTTGTGGTTCATGTAAAGAACACACATGAAATGACTCCGGTTGATCCATATGTTGTACATTGAACGAACACGCATGCAATGACTCTTGTGGATCCATATGTGATTTGTGAAAAGAACATACATGCAATGACTCTAGTGGATCCATATGTGGTTTGTGAAAAGACCATACATGCAATGACTTTGGTGGATCCATATGTGCTTTTTGAAAACAAAAGACATGCAATCACTCTAGTGGATCCATATGTGGTTCATGAAAAGAACAGACATGCAATGTCTCTGGTAGATCAATATGTGGTTCATGAAAAGAACACACATGTAATGACTCTGGTGGATCCATATGTGGTTCATTAAACGAACACACATGCAATGACACTGGTGGATCCATGTGGTTCATGAAAAGAACACACATCCAATGACTCTGGTGGATCCATATGTGGTTTGTGAAAAGAACACACATGCAATGACTCTAGTGCTGGTTTAGGAAAAGAACACACATGAAATGACTCTAGTTGATCCATATGTGGTTCATGAAAACAACACACATGCAATGACTCTGGTGGATCCATATGTGGTTTGTGAAAAGAACAGACATGCAATGACTCTGGTGGATCGATATGTGTTTCATGAAAAGAACACGCATGCAATGACTCCAATTGTGGTTCATGAAAAGAACACACATGCAATGACACTGGTGGATCCGTGTGGTTCATGAAAATAACACACATGCAATAACTCTGGTGGATCCATATGTGGTTTGTGAATAGAAAACACATGCAATGACTCTAGTGCTGGTTTAGGATAAGAACACACATTCAATTACTCTATTTGTGGTTCATGAAAAGAACACACATGCAATGACTGGTGGATCTAGCTATGGTTTGTGAAAAGAACACACATGTAATGAATCTGGTGGAACCATATGTGGTTTGTGAAAATAACACACATGCAATGACAGTGGTGGGTCCATATGTGGTTTGTGAAAAGAACACACATGCAATGACTCTAGTGGATCCATATGTGGTTCATGAAAAGAACACACATGCAATGACTCTATTTGTGGTTCATGAAAAGAACACACATGCAATGACTATGGTGGATCTAGCTGTGGTTTGTGAAATGAACACACTGACAATGTCTCTGGTGGATCCATATGTGGTTTGTGAAAAGAACACATATGCAATGACTCTAGTGGATCCAATGTGGTTCATGAAAAGAACACACATGCAATGACACTGGTGGATCCATATGTGGTTTGTGAAAATAAAACACATTCAATGACTCGATTTGTGGTTCATGAAATGAACACACACACATTAACACTGGTGGTGTTGGGTTCGCAACATAGAAAACAAAAATTTTCCTACGATGAGAACTATACGCCAAGATCTATCTACTAGATACAAGCAACGGAGTTTTGTTAACGAGTTGGAACTCGTGGATGATGTAATCCTACGCTTGCCGATCTCAAGTTCGTGTGGAAGTCCTTGCGCCGCAAATCAGTAGCGCATCCATCCTCGCACACACGTTCAAGCCACCGAACAACCTCCACCTCCTCGCTCCAGCGAATCAGAGGAAGCAGCAACTTCTTTCAGACGCAATGCCACCGAGAACATGTATCTCGCTAATCCGAGACCACCAAATTTAATGCAACTCTCATTTAATAAAACTCTTTTATTTATTTCATTCAGAATTTTGTTAATTACTTTAATTAACAAACATTCACTAAAACCCCTTGCAACATTTCAATATCACATGCAGAACCAGTTTTCGCAATTTCACCCGAAACAATTCTGGTTTCCATCAAAATAATTCCAGCGCTTTGCAATTCTTTCGTCTAAACCATATGTGTGCCAAAATGGTGTTTGGCAACCCTTAAGTGTGTCACCCTACGGTTCGCGAATAATGCAGACATGATTGAGACTCCTCTCAAATCAATAATCAGAAGCGGGACCTGGAGATCCATACTGACTCCTGCACATTC
Source organism: Avena eriantha (assembly GCA_910589775.1). NCBI lineage: Eukaryota > Viridiplantae > Streptophyta > Magnoliopsida > Poales > Poaceae > Avena > Avena eriantha. The sequence continues at coordinate 59,360 of CAJUXJ010000764.1, read as the reverse complement.
AACGATGACTTCTGTGATCGTGAGAACCTTTAACGCTAGTAACTTAATCCCTTTTTCTCATGATATATTACATGTACGAGATTCGATCATCGGTATCCAAATACCTAGTTTGATCTCGTTACGGACATGCACTCTTTTCTCGTTCCCGTGATATAACATTCTAGTGATCACATCACTTGCTTGCAAGCTATCTTAATGTGATATCACCGAGAGGGCCCAGAGTATATCTATCCGTCATCAGGATTGACAAATTCCACTCTTGATCCATGAGCCAACATGACATCTTCGAAGTATCTGAACCCACCTTTATAGTTGCCCTTTTACAGTGTGACGTTTGATGTTATCAAGTTACTCTTCTGATGTCAGCAATTAACATGATCTCATGGTCTAAGGATAAATATTCCTTCGTATGATGTTATAGAAATATAAACATCATGACTTTGATCGTAATGCTATAATTCGGATGAATGTTCATCACATCATTTCACAAATGATGTGACCTTGTTATTAACAACATCCAATGTCCATGATCAAGAAACTTTGATCATCTTGTTAATCAACGAGCTAGTCTTTAAGAGAGGCATAACTAGGAACCTTTTATTTGTTTATTAAACACAAATGTATTGATGTTTCCTATCAATACAATTATAGCATGCAAAATAAACATCTATCATATACAAGGAATACATAATAACAACTTTATTATTGCCTCTCAGGGCATATTTCCTTCAGTCTCCCATTTGCACTAGAGACAGTAATCCAGTTCACATAGTGATAAATCTAACACCCATGGAGTTCTGGTGTTGATCATGTTTTTCCCTAGGGAGAACTTTAGTCAAAGGATCTGCTACATTTAGGTCCATGTGTACTCTACAAATCTTTATATCTCATCCTTGACATGCTCGCGGATGGAGTGAAACTGGCACTTAATATGCTCGGAATTCTTGTGAGACCTTGGTTCCTTGGCGTTGGCTATGGCTCCATTGTTGTCACAATAGGTCACCCTTGGGTCCAATGCACTAGGAACCACACCTAGTTCCGTTATGAACTCCTTCATCTAAACCGCTTCCTATGCCGCTTCAGAAGCAGCAACATATTCTGCCTCCGTCGTTGATCCAGCCACCACAGGTTGTTTAGAACTCCTCCAACTAACTGCTGCTCCATTCAAGATAAATACATATCCGGATTGAGACTTAGAGTCATCCGGATCGGTGTCAAAGCTAGCATCGACATAACACTTAGCGACAAGATCTTCTTCACCTCCGTATACAAGAAACATATCCTTAGTTCTTCTTCAGTACTTAAGGATATTCTTGACCGCTATCCAGTGTTCCGAAACTGGATCAGATTGGTACCTACTAGTCAAACTAATAGCATGTTCCACATCCGGTCTGGTACATAGCATGGCGTACATTATAGAGCCTATGGCTGAGGCATAGGGGATCTTATCCATTATTTCTCTTTCTTCCGTCGTAGCCGAACTTTGAGTCTTACTCAATGTCTTGCCTTGCAACATAGGTAAGAACCCCTTCTTACTTCCATCCATATTAAACTTCTTTAATATCTTATCAAGGTATGTACTTTGCGATAGCCCAATTAGGCACCTTGATCTATCTAGATTTTAATGCCTAATATATATGAAGCTTCACCAAGGTCCTTCATCGAAAATTTGCTGTTTAGATAACTTTTAACACTGTTTAAAAGATCTATATCATTTCCAATCAATAATATGTCATCCACATATAATATGAGAAATGCCACGTTGCTCCCACTCACTTTCTTGTAAATACAAGCCTCTCCATAAGTTTGGACAAATCCAAACTCTTTGATCACCTCATTAAAGCGGAGATTCCAACTCTGGGATGCTTGCTTCAGTCCATAGATGGATCGTTGAAGCTTGCATACCTTATTAGCATCCTTAGGATCGAAAAAACCCTTAGGTTGTATCATATACAAGTCTTCTTCAATATTACCATTGAGGAACGCAGTTTTGACATCCATCTGCCATATTTCATAATCGAAATATCCAGCAATTGCTAACATAATCATAACCGAATTTAGCATCGCTACGGGAGAGAATGTCTCATCGTAGTCAACTCCTTGAATTTGTCGAAACCCCTTTGAGACAAGTCGAGCTTTATAGATGGTCACATTACCATGAGCATCAGTTTTTTTTTGAAAATCCATTTATTCTCAATGGCCTTTCAATCGTGAGGTAAGTCCACCAAGGTCCAAACCTGGTTTTTGTAAATGGATTCCATCTCGGATTTCATGGCTTCTAGACATTTGTTGGAATCCAGGCTCATCATCACTTCTTCATACGTTGCAGGGTCATCTATTCCATCAATCATGAAATTCATAACATGATTGCCGTACAGTTCAGGAGATGCACGTGTCATGCTTGACCTGCGAGGTTCGGTAGTGTCCTCTTTCGAAGTTTCATGATCATTATCATTAGCTCTCTCTTCATTAGGTGAAGTCAACTCCGAAACAATTTCCGGTGCTGCGCCACTCGCCATTTCATGAAGAGAAGGTTCAATAACCTCTTCGAGTTCTACCTTCCGACTACTCACGCCTTTCGCGAGAAACTCCTTCTCAAGAAAGGATCCATTCTTGGCAACAAAAACCTTGCCCTCGGATGTGTGATAGAAGGTATACCCAATCGTTTCCTTAGGGTATCCTATGAAGACGCATTTTCCGCTTTGGGTTCGAGTTTATCCGGCTGAAGTTTCTTCACATAAACATCGCATCCCCAAACTTTAAGAAATGACAGCTTAGGTTTGTTTCTAAACCATAATTCGTACGGTGTCATTTCAACGGATTTAGATGGTGCCCGATTTAAAGTGAATGTAGCGGTTTCCAATGCATAACCCCAAAATGATAGTGGCAAGTCAGTCAGAGACATCATAGATCGAACCATATCTAATAAAGTACGATTACGACATTTTGGCACACCATTAAGTTGTGGTGTTCCGGCAGGCGTGAGTTGTGAAACTATTCCACAGTCTTTCATATGTGTGCTAAACTCGTAACTAAGATACTCTCCTACACGGTCAGACCGCAGAAATTTGATCCTTTTGTTACGATGATTTTCCACTTCATTCTGAAATTCCTTGAACTTTTCAAATGTTTCAGACTTATGTTTCATCAAATAGATATACCCGTATCTACTCAAATCATCCATGAAAGTAACAAAATAACGATATCCACCTCGCGCCGACACACTCATTGGTCCACATACATCAGTATGTACGATTTCCAATAAATCTGTCGCCCGTTCCATTGAACCGGAAAACGACGTTCTAGTCATCTTGCCCATAAGGCATGGCCCACATTTATCAAATGATTCAAAAGCAAGTGATTCCAAAAGTCCATCAAAATGGAGTTTCTTCATCCGTTTAATGCCAATATGACCTAGACGGCAGTGCCACATATATGCAGACATATCATTATCAAGTTTAATCGTTTTAGCATCAACATTATGAATATGCGTAATACTACTATCGAGATCCAACAGAAATAAACCATTCATCACAGGTGCATGACCATAAAAGATATCATTCATATAAATCGAGCAACCATTGTTTTAAGATTTAAAGGAATAACCACTTCGCATCAAACACGATCCGGATACAATGTTCATGCTCAGTGCAGAAACCAAATAACAATTATTTAGATTTATCACTAATCCCGATGGCATATGGAGAGGAAACGTTCCGACGGTGATCACATCAACTCTTGATCCATTGCCGACCCACATCGTGACCTCATCCCTTGCTAGTTGTTGCTTGTTCCGCAGCCCCTGAATCGAGTTACATATATTAGCAGCCGATCCCGTATCATATACACAGGTGCTACTGCGAGTACTAGTCAAGTACACATCAATAACATGTATATCACATATACCTTTGTTTGCCTTGCCGGCCTTCTTGTCCGCCAAATACTTGGGGCAATTGTGCTTCCAATGGCCAGTCCCCTTGCAATAGTAGCACTCGGTATCAGAATTAGGGACAGCTCGGGATTTCTTTTCAGGTGCGGCAACAGGTTTGCTTCTCTTCTTTCCCTTCTGCTTGCCTTTCTTGTCTTTCTTGAAACCGGTGGTCTTATTGATCATCAACACTTGATGATCTTTCCTAATATTCACTTATGTAGTTTTAAGCATTGACAAAAGCTCAGGAAGAGACTCTTCATGCCCTGCATGTTATAGTTCATCACGAAGCTCTTGTAGCTAGGTCGCAGAGATTGGAGAACATGATGTATGCCTAGGTCAATGGGAATCGGTATTCCCAAGGACACAAGCTTATCAGCGTACCCAGACATTTTGAGTACGTGCTCACTAACAGAGCTGTTCTCCTCCATCATGCAACTAAAGAACTTTTCAGAAGCATTATAACTCTCTACAGCAGCATGGGTATCGAAAATCATTTTCAATTCTCCCATGGTATCAAAAGCATTGGCATTTTCGAAACGCTTTCGAAGTTCTGGCTCTAGCCCATACAGTATGCTGCAATGAACTAAGTTGTGGTCCTCCTGACGAGTTATATAGACATTATTTTGCTCGCCAGGGGCATCCGGAGCTGGTGGGGGGCCTAGCGGCGCCTCCAGGACATATTTATTTTGTGCAGCAGTTAGGAGAATCCTCAAATTCATAGCCAAGTTGGTGAAGTTGCTACCATTCGCATCAAGTTTCTCTTTCTCCATGAACACATTGAAATTAAAAGCAGGTGGTGCCATCTACAACAGAATTTGTAAAGTTTATTTAGACTAAGTTTATGATAGACTGAGTTCAACTAATCTGAATTACTAATGAACTCCCACTCAAAAACGACATCCCCCGTGTCCTTTTGGTGATTACATGAACCAAATCCACTACACCAAGTCCGATCATCACGTGAGTCGGTGTAGCTTCAAAGGCGAGCATCTATATGGGCATCATATCAACTATATGACTCATGCTTAACCTTTCGGTCCGTGTTTTGAGGCCATGTTTGTACATGCTAGGCTCGCCAAGTAAGAACCTTAGTATTCGCGTGTTTAAAACTGTCTTACACCCGTTGTATGAAAGCGTAGAGTCGAGTACACCTGATCATCACGTGATGTCTCGAAACACGATCCATAGAACGGTGCATACTTAAGGAAGAACACACTTTATCTTGATATTTAAATGAGGGATCATCTTACAATGCTACTAAAAGCACCAAACTATCAATATAAGATGCAAACATCTAATGTGTAAAGTGGGATGATATGGTCCATGCATTTGATCTCTATCATATGCATCATCGTATGATCTCTATCGTTCCTTTGTGTGTAAGGCCAAGGTCTATGGAACTTACACGTTAGGTGTGGTGTAAGAGTATCTATCATACATCTACTTACAACTTTACCATATCATGACACTAGCCCAGCAACATTCTAAACTAGACGACTCTAATTTATCCATTGCAAGTTTTACGTGGATTAGGGCTTTCGGAGATAGAACCGGTCTTACCTACAAACATGGAACCACAATGAGGATAACCAAGTTATTAGCAACTCGTTGTAAATCAGATATTGACTATAGTAGGAGAGACAGACACCCGCCAGACACTTATGCAAAACTAGTTGCATGTCAGTCGTGGAACCGGTCTCATGTGTAATGACATGTAAGGTTGGTCCGGGCCGCTTCATCCCACTATTCCACCAATATCCAAAATACATGAAAGAAGCAATAACATGATCATCATCGCCCACATATAAACATATGTGTACTAGCCGTGCAAAGCACCTACGCATAGATCAGGCGCTGATACCACTATTGGGTTCACAGCAGAGAAAACAAAAAAATTCCTACGATGAGAACTATATGCCAAGATCTATCTACTAGATAGAAGAAAAGGGTGGATATACATCCATAGATAACTTAACCTCAAAGACAACAGAGTTTTGTTAACGAGTTGGAACTCGTGGATGATGTAGTCGTACGCATCCCGATCTCAAGATCGTGTGGAAGTCCTAGAGCCGCAAATCAGCAGCGCATCCGTCCTCACACACACGTTCAAGCCACCGAACAACCTCCACCTCCTCGCTCCAGCGAATCAACAGAAGCAACAACTCCTTCCAAATGCAAAGCCACCGGGAACATGTATCTCGCTAATCCGAGACCATGGGGCAATATATCTAGAGGGCGAGAGAGATCCTTCACGAGGAGGTGTGCTTTGTGAGGGAGGAGAGGGGGTCTTTTATAGGAGAGGGGGGCTCCTCCCATCCCATGGCCAGCGCCGAAGGGGGGGGGTGCCCCTACCTCTTCCTCATTCATGTGGTGGAAGCTCCACTCACATCAATTTAGCCTCCACCCAAAGTTCCTCTCACATGCATTAAATTTCCACCAAATTTAATGCAACTCTCATTTAATAAAACTCTTTTATTTATTTTATTCAAAATTTTGTTAATTACTTTAATTAACAAAAATTCACATAAAACCCCTTGCAACATTTCAATATCACATGCAGAACCAGTTTCTGCAATTTCACCGGAAACAATTCTGATTTCCATCGAAATAATTCTAGCGCTTTGCAATTCTTTCGTCTGAAACCTATGTGCTCCAAAATGGTGTTTGGCAACCCTTAAGTGTGTCACGCTACGGTTCGCGAATATTGTAGACATGACTGAGACTCCTCTCAAATCAATAATCAGAAGCGGGAGCTGGAGATCCATACTGACTCCTCCACATTCAACGATGACTTCTATGATCGTGAGAACCTTTAACGCTAGTAAGTTAATCCCTTTTTCTCATGATATATTACATATCCGAGATTCGATCATCGTCCAAATACCTAGTTTGATCTCGTTACTGACATGCACTCTTTTCTCGTTCCCGTGATATAACATTCTAGTGATCACATCACTTGCTTGCAACCTATCTTAATGTGATATCACCGAGAGAGCCCAGAGTATATCTATCCGTCATAGGGATTGAAAAATTCCACTCTTGATCCATGAGCCTCAACATGACATCTTCGGTGTATCTAAACCCACCTTTATAGTCACCCTTTTACGGTATGACATTTGATGTTATCAAGTTACTCTTTTGATGTCAGCAATTAATATGATCTCATGGTCTAAGGATAAAGATTACTTCGTGTGATGTTATAGCAATATAAACATAATGACTTTGATCATAATGTTATACTTCGGATGAATGTTCATCACATCATTTCACAAATGCCGTGACCTCGTTATTAACAACATCCAATGTCCATGATTAGGAAACTTTGATCATCTTGTTAATCAACGAGCTAGTCTATAAGAGAGGCATAACTAGGGACCTTTTATTTGTTTATTAAACACACATGTATTGATGTTTCCTATCAATACAATTATAGCATGCAAAATAGACATCTATCATATAGAAGGAATACATAATAACAACTTTATTATTGCCTCTCAGGGCATATTTCCTTTAGGTGGATCCATATGTGGTTTGTGAGAAGAACACACATGCAATGACTCTAGTTGGATCCATATGCTTTATGAAAAGAACACACATGCAATGACTCTAGTGCTGGTTTAGGACAAGAACACACATGCAATGACTCTAGTGGATCCATATGTGGTTTAGGATAAGAACTCACTTGCAATGACTCTAGTGGATCCATATGTGGTTCATGAAAATAACACACATGCAATGACTCTGGTGGATCCATGTGTTTTATGAAAAGAACATACATGCAATGACTCTAGTGCTGGTTTAGGAAAAGAACACACATGCAATGACTCTGGTGGATCCATGTGTTTTATGAAAAGAACACACATGAAATGACTCTGGTTGATCCATATGTGGTTCATGAAAAGAACACACACTAGTGGAAAATTGCTTATCAGTGGAGCATATTTTTTGCTATCAGTGGCGCATATGGAATGCACCACTAGTGTTGCGCCACTGATAATTAGATATCAATGGCGCATATACAATATGCGCCATTGATAATAGGCCCACCAGTGGCGCACCTAAGATATGCGCCATTGATATTGTACCAGTGGCGCATATAGCCAAATGCGCCACTGATACTATATGCGCCACTAGATGAATAAAATATGCGCCACTGATGTATCGTACAGGTATACACAATACAGGGCTCTCATGTATTTATACAGGTACATATACATGTATTTATACAGATACACAACAGTGTAAAAATAAAGATAATAATACCACTAGAATTATACATCATCACATCAATTATACAAGTCTAGAACAAATTGATCTCATCTTCTCATACATTACACATTACAACAAGTTGATCATCATGATCATTAGCCAAGTCCTAAAATACTAAAGGACCGAGTAGAGTACAACCACAATGGCGGTGATGAGCAAGACGGGGAGCACGATCATCAAGGTCTTCATCTGGTTCCTGTCTCTCTGCTCTCCAAGGAGGTGCTTCCTCCACCTAGCTTCCGCCTGCTCTCTTGTCGGGTACCCTTTGTATCTGTTGCCACTGAAATTTTTCACTTGCTTATGACAATCCTCCCACTCATCGTAGACTCCTGGGACCCTCCCTCTGAACACCACGTAGCACGACATCTCTATACACAAGGCATATAAGTACTATATCATGCAACAGAAAGAATTAAAAGGTCCATCACATGCATCTCCACAAAAAAGAAGGTTTCGATCTAAGGCAAGCTATTAAGTTTCATACATATGGTAATAAGTAAACGAAGTCCAACAACGACCGTTTCGAGCTAAGGCAAGTTAAAGTTTATGACACACACACATGAGATACACAAACCAGCTGAGTGCTAGCTAGCTAGGAACACTACATCATGAAGACTTTATTTTACACGGCGTCGGGAATGGTTTGTAGCTGTCTTTCATTGTCCATGTCTTACGGTCACCTTGCGCCACGAGTCGTGCTTCGATCTCACGCTTACTAAATGCTCTTTTGTAGGATAAGGCCCCCCCTTGTGATGACATCTTATTGCACGATGGTCGCAATCCGAGTCTGGATGCGTAAGAAGTCGTCCTTAAGTTCATCATCGTCCATTCTTGCCTGAGCTTCTTCCCATGCTCGGAGACTAGATGGCAACGTAATGATGTGTGCATCTCGGACGATCGCCCGCAGGTGATGGAGGGTGTAGTAGGCCTCCTTGACACTGTTATCCGGCTGCTTGACGCATGAGAACTTCATTACGTGTTTGAACACGTGTCTGCCATCCCTGAAATTTTCCGCCCCTTCTTGAATTCACCTCCATTTTCGGCGTATACCTCGAGAGCATCAGCTAGAAGACTCTTTATGTTGGTGTAGTCTTTCTTCTTTTGCTCGCTCCCCAAGTCCAAGTACATGGCTAGCGAATAACTCAGGTGAATGAGGATCAGTGTGTAGTATTTTTCTCTGCGCAAAACAATTGAAACGTAACAATGTTGGAAAAAGAGCAACCGAAAACTAAGAAAGGACAAGTTACGGCGACGAGCGAGTGTGTGCACTTACTCAGGAAAGAAAGGCAAAATAAGATCTTTTCCACTCTTGTTGTCCACCATGAAAATTTTGGAGGTAGTTCCTTGCGCTGGCATGGGTCACTGGATTCAGCAACTGGCTATCACGCATGAAGTAGGGGTCCACTATCGCGACGCCAGGGGTCTTCTCTCTGTTGACCTTCATTGCCCGATGGAGCGCATATAGGCGGACCAAGTTATAGTTCATCCGCTTGCCATGGAAAAGCTTGAAGATATCCTCATACGATATGAAGAAGATATCCACGAGGGCATTATCGGCGAAGCCCGCGCCTGTTGGAACATTGACCGTGAAAACAGGGTACGATGGATTTGCTTCTTTAAGAAGGCACTCTTCTAGATATAGAATACCATAATGCAGGTTAGCCATCGCTCCACTTGCATTTTTGATCAGCTCCTCACTTAGAATCGGTTGACCAGCTATGTGAACCCTGGTCAAGGTGCCCTCAAGGGGCTGTGTTAACGGGTCGTCCTAAGCCTAGGGCCTCTTCGGACCCGGCTGGCTCAAAGACTGCTTATTCTTCTTCTTGGTTCTCTTGCGATGCTTCTTTGTCTCGACATTAGCAGCCATCTACTCATCCGCCGCCTTATGGAGTGTGGTAGGGCTGAAAATGATTCCCTGGTTGCCTTTATAAGGACCAGCGACACCACATCCAGAGGCGTCTCCTCTACGGTACCATGGAAGTCTAGACGCGTGCATGTTCTGGTACGAGCATTTGGGTCGTCGGCAACGCGTTAGGGATCGTCCATGTTTGGCATGAACAAAGAGTCCATGACGCCAGTGTTGATCCAGTTATCTGGGTTGTCATCATCATCATCATCATCGTTAATGTTGTCCCCAGGTGCATCCTTGGGCGGTGGCGGCACAACGGCGGCCTTGCCATGTGGAGGCGGCAGTGTGGCGAGAGCCTTGCCATGTGGAGGCGGCGGCGCAGCGGCGGCCTTGCCATGTGGAGGCAACGGTGCAGCGGCGGCCAACAATTGTTGGTGACGAGAGGTGGTGGCGGTGATTGGTTGTTGTGGCCGCCACGGCAAGGGCACATTTGGCCGTTGAGTCACTTGTTGTTCCTTCACAAGCCGAATTTGGGTCTTTAGCCATGTCAAGACCCAGCCACAGCAATCTTGAAGGTTCTTATGATCATCAGCGCCTCGAGGTTAGCTGGGGGGTCCATGTCTTTGCACCCCGGCAACACCCGAGCCAGCCGGACCTTGAACACGTCATCCTCCATTGACTTGTGGTGCATTGTGTGGCTATTTGGTTGAATAATAGAGCCCTTGCCAACATCCTTTAGATCGTCGTCCACGTAATGCAAGAGCGTGCATGGAGTGTCCTGCAGAAGAACAAGCATCGTGAGATGGCGCTAGCTAGTCATCAAAGGCAAAGGAGATGAAATGTTATCAATGCATGTGTTAGTCAGCGTCATTACCTTGGAGATGGCGTTGAGCTCGGCTAATGTCGAGACACCGGTATCATCCTCCCGCTGAGATGTCTTACGAAGCACCATCGGTTGTGCCTTAGTTTTGGTGGGAGGGGGCATCGGTGTGACCTGCGGCTCTGTGTTGGCGCCGGCGGGAGGTGTCACCAGAGCGACCTCTGGCTACGCGTTGGTGTTGGTGCCGGCGGGAGGGGGCACCGGAGCGACCGGGTGCATCTCGATGTTGGTGGACTCGGGAATCACCACGTTCGGCAACACGTGCTGGATCGAGTTGATGCCGGAGAGGCTGGGCACCACGAGCGGCCCTCGTCGATCTGCCGCATTCCAAGCAGCGATCCCCTCCCACGGCTCATTGAGAAACATCTCGCGGATCTTCTCTTGCACTTTCTCGTCGATCAGCCTCGACATCTATTCCATCTTCTCCCGGAGGACTTCAACCTCGCGTTTTTCACTTGTTGCCGCCACCGTGGCCTTCCTCACTTTCTTCGCCTTTATGCCCTCTTTCCTAAAGTCGCCAACCTTTTTGTACGTACCATAGCCAGACACGCGGCCAAATGAAGTCGGCGGCGCGGACTTGGCCCTCCCCTTGAACACGTTTGTCGCCCTGTTAAAGGGCGTGTCCCACCGCGGGTCCGCCGTCGACCCCTGGGACGAGCTCGCACTTGATGCACAAGACTTTTCTTCGGATCTCTAAAGAGAAGGAAAGTGATCCCATTTAGAAATTTGGCTTCATTACTTAATTAGAAACACAGATGTACTCCGCTGGCTGCACATTCTAAAGGACCAGAAAAGCGAGAATAGAAAATTCGGCTATGGAGTTGTAGTTGCAGATAGTGCAGCTTTTTGGTGCACTATTGTGTTCCCTTTTGGGTATATATATTTTTTCAGATATTTTTATGTTCAGAAACCCATACTGCTGGAAGTAAATATACATAGTACCTTTTCAGGTTATGAGCTTATGACTATGGCAGGAACAGAGCAACCTAGTATCATGTAGTACTACTACCAATAATGTTCTTGAGATGGAATGGCCTGTCAATGATGTAATCAGAGAATAATCATAGCTCCGGGGCAAGGAAAAGCTTATCACAAACAGTATGATGACCTTGCAAGGCTGCAACTACAAGCACTCACTAGTGGTCATTCCAACTAAGGAATCAGCAGCCATGCTAGAGTTGGAAAGATTCAAACACTACTTTCTTTAATTACTTTTGAAACAAACAAATAAGAAAAACTGAAATAAGCTATACAATGATTTTGCCAGATTTAAAATCATAGGCACAGGGACCATATATATATATATATATATATATATATCTACTCTAGCCATTTGCTGAGCTTAAACTAAATAATACCACCAAGGAAAGGAAAGAAACTTCAAAGACCAAGTCAGCACATCATTTTCTCATGGTGTATGTAGGTAGCATTTCCACCATTTCAAAACAAGCCACCGACAAACTAAAGTTCAGTCATGCTTGAAAGATTATTACAGCTGAGTGATCCATGGAGTGGTACTGGTATATGAACTTTAGTGTGAAAAAAATTAATTAAGTATGACTGAATGCTTCCAATGGGAATAGTAGAGATTTCTGGTCACTATGAGACTTGAGCTGTTTGGTTGCATGAAGAGAAGAAATAATTACAATAAGAAGAGGCATCACTACACATAGCATATTTTACCTGCTTAAAACTATAATCAACATTGCATCACAATTGGAGATTACTCGTTCCACAAACCATACATTAGTTAAACTCTGCTTCCACAAATTATTAGCATTTAATCTCATAGGAATTACTGGAATACAGCTGAACATGATCCTTTAGCAGAAAATGCAAACATATAAGTAAGAGCAAATTAGCATCAAATCTCAAGAGCCATTCCTAGAATACTACCATTGTCAGGCACCAGTATGGTCACTCGAGGATAGGACACACCCACACCATCTAACCCTAATTCACTAACCTTCTAGAACACTCTAGAAACCCTAAAATCAACCTATCTCTGAGAGCAAACCCTAGACCTAATGGATTACCTGAGGTGGGAGAGGGGAGGGAGAGCTCAACCTGAGGTGGCCGATGACGGAGTAGAGGTGTTGGCCGATGATGGAGTAGAGGTGGCCGATGACGGGGGAGGGGGAAGCGCCTGGTGCTCGACGGGGAGGGGAGGCTCCTGGTGCTCGACGAGAAGGGGGTGGAACTACTCCTCCTAGTGGCGCCATAGGGACGGGGAAGCGCTCCTGGTGCTCCTCCTCCTCCTGCTTGCTCCACGGGAATGGGGCGGCGCTCCTGGTGGCGGAGACACGGGGATCAGTGGAAGGGAGGGGGAGGGGAGGGGAGGGGAGGGGGGGTTGGGGAGGCTCACCGATGGTGGTGGAGAGCGGCGATGCTGACTCCTCCAGTGGCGGGCAATGGTGGTGACTCCTCCAGTGGCGGGCGGCGGCAGGGGCTCGATCGCGACGGGGATTCTCTGTGTGAGAGAGGAGAAAGGGAGAGAGCAAGGCTGACAGTTATTTGGCTAAGTGTCAAATATCCGTGGCGCATATTTCCCGATATGCGCCATTGGTATTTGGCGCTTAGTCAAAAACAACGAAGCCCTGTATGTGTCAACTACACACGCCTATCGTAGTGGTCACCTACACACGCCTGTCGCTAGAGCTCTCATGTTCGATTCCTGGGTTCTCTCACAATTTTTTTTCAATTTTTAATATTTTACAAAATACCAATGGTGCATATCTAGTATATAAATAATATCTAGTATATTTTAATATTTTGTAACAAATAGTAATTAAGTTGAACATTCACAAATCTATTTAAAACAAAATACTAATGGCGCATGTCTAGTATATAAATAATATCTAGTATATTTTAATATTTTGTAACAAATAGTAATTAAGTTTATCATTCACAAATCTATTTAAAACAAGGACATCTTATTCAATATCCATACACACCAATATTCTCCATAAAAATGTCATGTCATGTGTGCATGATCTCGATTCCGAGCTAGCTAGAGCTAGTGTCTCTTTGCAATCTTCTTGCCTTTCTTCCTCGCGGTTGAATACTTTAACCCGGAAAGGTTAAGGTTTGTTCTCGTGAATGGACAACCTTTAGTAGGTAGGGTGGTCTTCCTTTTTCCTACAGCAGTCGGCTTGTCGAAGTACTTGTCAAATTCCTCTTCGATCTTCAGATCGCCTTTCTTTTCTAAGTCTTGCTCGTTGGCGGGTCCGTCCATTCTGATGATGCTCTTCTTGCCCCTCCTCACGACAACACAGCTTGGCGTTGACGGGTCAGTGATGAAGAAACATTGGTCAACTTGGCTCGCGAGTACCCATGGCTCATTTTTTGCGAAGGCGTTCTTCGCAGAGGCATCGGGTATAACCATGGTGGTGAAATACCGATCCTCTTTTTGGACGCTCTTGGCCCATCTGACACGGAATATCGGCACCTTCTCTCCGGCGTAGTCGAGCTCCCAGATCTCCTCGATTCTTCCGAAAAATCGTTCCTTGACGGTGGCTTCATCATCGGCATAGGATAGCATCGTTACTCCTGAGTTTTGATAGTCGCTGCTCATGTCCCTTTTCTCGGTGTAGAATATGTACCCATTGATGTCGTATGCCTGATATGTCCTCACGTTGTGCCCGGGGCCATTTGACAAGGCAAAAATTAGTTTTTCATCCTCCGTAGAAGGCGTTTGCGGGTCTGCGGGGGGATTGTCTTGAAGCTTCTTCTTGAACCAAGCCGTGAAGCTAGAGTTGTGCTCTCTTGTTATGTCTCCCTTCTTCCTCGGTCGACCAAGGTCAATGAACTTCTGCTCGATTAAGCTTTTGTGCTCTTCCACCCAAGGATCGACCAATTCAATGTGTTGTAGCATGACTCGGTGTGCCCTGTCAAAGTCGTCACGTCGACCCTTCGCGCCGACATGCATGGTGCGAAGGCCCTCGCGGTGGCCATATCCAGCGAGCCTGCCGAGGTGCGTCCTTTTGGGCAGACCAACAGGGTCATCCTCGTCGTCCGGGTCAGTGCATAGATAATTCTGGCAGAAAGAGACGCACTCGTAGGTCAGAAAGCCCTTGGAAATGCTTCCATCTGGACGGGACCTGTTGCGTACGAATCCTTTGATAACACCGTTAAGCCTTTCAAATGGCATCATGTTGTGTAGGAATGTCGGCCCGAGATGAATGATGTCATCCCCAACATGGACGAGTAGATAGACCATGATGTCGAAGAATGCGGGCGGGAAGTAAATCTCGAGCTCGCATAGTATCATGACGATCTCATCTTGTAGTGTGTCGAGCTTCTTCAAGCGAATCGACTTCCTCGAGATGACGTCGAAGAAGTTGTAGAGGCCAAACAGTGTCTCACGGACGTGCTCGTCCATTATCCCTCGGATCGCAACGGGAAGTATCTGCGTCATCAGCACGTGACAGTCATGAGACTTCATCCCGCTGAACCTCTTCTTTGCTTTGTCCAGATATCTTCCTATGTTCCCCGAGTAACCGTAAGAAACTTTGACTCCAAGGAGGCAGTTGAAAAACTGCTCAAGCTCCTGCTCACTTAGAGTGAAGCAGGCACCAGAAACACTACAATTCCCCTCTTAACCCTTTTGCGGCGACCTTCAGTATCTTTAGGCACCGGCTCATCATCATCATCGGGCGGTGGCGTCTCATGAAGTTCTTCCTTGATGCCAAGTTCCATCAGGTCGTTCCTTGCTTTCGGCCCGTCTTTGGTCCTATCCAGCATGTTGATGATAGTGGCAAGCAGACTCTCGCACACGTTCTTCGTGATGTGCACGACATCAAGGCTATGGGGCGTGTGGAGGTATTTCTAGTATGGCAGGTCCCAGAAAATAGGCCGAGCTTTCCACACACCATGCAGCGGTTTCGTCCTCGGACAGTTCTTTCCCGGCAAAGGGCACTCTTCCCATTTGTCCAACATATCTTGGATCACTTCTCCGCTCCTCGGATGTGGGGCTTTTTCGAGCTCTACTTTTCCATCGAATAGATCTCTATGCTTTCTCCATGCGTGATCCTTTGGAGGCCACATTCAAGTCCGTTGGAACACGGTCTTCAATGACCCGGGATCCCTTGGTAGCTGGAGATGCGGGGTCTTATCCATGCACTTGACACATGCTTTGTGTCCGTGGTTCACCTGGGTAGACACGTATGCGTAACCTAGATAGTCATGCACCGTCGTGACCAGCGCGACTCTCATAGGGATATAATCTCATGTGTATGCGTTCCACGTATGTGCTGGCGTCTCCCACAGCGTGGCTAACTCTTCTTTCAGCAACCCGAGATGCAGATGCATGTCGATACCTGGTTGTTTAGGCCCCTGAATCAGAATACACATGTGTACGTATCTCTGCTTGGTGCAGAACCAGGGAGGAAGGTTGTACGGCCATACAAACACGGGCCAGGTGCTACGTGTGCTACTCTGGTTGCCAAACGGATTGAGTCCATCAGTGCTCATACCAAGCCTGACATTCCTTGGATCGCCCCCGAAGTCTAGAAAGTCAATGTCCAGTGCGTTCCACTGGCTAGCGTCCGAAGGGTGTGTTAGGATCTTGCCCTTATGTGGATCATCTTCGGCCGGCTTCTTCCTTTCCGCGTGCCATTGCATGAGCTTTGCTTCCTTAGGGTCCACGAAATACTGCTGCAGACGGGGAGTGATAGGAAAGTACCATACCACTTTCCGAGGAACTTTCTTGTCCCCTCTCTTGTATCGTCCTTGGCCACACACCGGACATGTGGTTCTATCCTTGTACTCGTCCCGATAAAGTGCGCAGTCATTAATGCAGGCGTGGTACTTAACATACGGTAGGTCGAGAGGACATACGATTTTCCTGGCCTCCTCGATACTAGTTGGACACGTGTTCCCCTTGGGAAGACATTCTTGCCAAAATCTCATCTTTTTGTTGAAGCTTACGTCGGTCCATTTGCTTTCTGCCTTCATCTCCAGAGCCTTGAGCGTTATGTTCAAGCGGGTATCCTCGGGCCGGCACCCAGGATACAATGGAGTTTTCCTGTCTATCTCCATCTGCGCTAGCTTGGCTTTCTCCCTGGCAATAGCTCTGGTGTTGCTCGTCTCCCTGAGAAGCAATTCCTGAACATGAGGGTCCTGCAAGGCCGAAGTTAGCCGCGTCGTTTGTGTTCCTGTGTCTTCTCCACCGACACCTCCTTCGTGATGATCATCATGTCCGTCACTGCCATCATCTCCTTCGTGTTGATCATCATGTCCGCCGCTGCCGACATCTCCTTCATGATCATGATCAAGTCCGCCGCCGGCATCTCCTTCGTGATGATCATCATGCCCGCCCTCGTCTTCAGGATCGTTGACGTCCTCGTCATCTTCAGAATCATAGCCGCGCATGAAACCATGCGTGAGCAGGAGATTCTCCAGGTCTCCGGAATCAGGGTCACCAAGCTCCTAATATTGCATGTTCGACATGGACATCTTACGTAGGTCCTCTTGTTCAGAATCATGTCGGCCACCATGTGTTTCTTGTATCTAGCTGCTCGACCTTCGCTCATGTGTCTAACCATGGTTTCCTGCGTGGTATAGAGCAAAAAGAGAGAGTATCTTAGAACCACAACACCATCATGCACACACACACACATGCATGCATGCATGGCCGCCGGAAAAATTCGGCATGACATCTCCTAAAAATGGGACATATGGATAGTGCAAAAATTTGCTGAAACGGAAATTAATCGACATTTCGGCAAACATCCATGCACCACCAGAGCAAGAAACATGCTTTCTTCTTTGTCACCTGCAAACATTCATGCACCACATCCATGCAAACACACCATCCCTCTCGCAATTAATAACAAGGCTTCACAAACATAAGAATGCACACACATACACATGGCATCGACGTCCACACTCCACACAAAACATCCACATGCACGTCCGCCAACAACTCACCTAGTAGAATCGTTACCGAGCCAAGTCCGCGACGAGATAGTGTGGTTGTTGTTAGAGAACAGGATGGATGTTGGAGGAGGCTTCCCCTCACAAAACTATGAAGCAAGGTAGGTTCAACAACCAAGAATGGAGAAAAGAATGGAGAAATTGAGGTGGTGGGGAGGAGGAGGACGAGCTAGATCTAGTTTGGGGTGGTGGGTGGAGAAGAATGGAATGGTGGTGGTGGGTGGGGGTGGATGCCAACTTGTAGATCTGGACGAAGTTATCAGTGGCGCATATTACACTAAATGCTCCACTGATAAGTCTGCCACCTTTTCAGTGGTGGGCCTAAGACTTATCAGAGGCGCATTTAACACTATAAGCGCCATTGGTGGACCAAGTATCAGTGGCGCATATACCAAATGCGCCACTGATATTTCTGCCACCTTTCAGGATGGTGGGGCCCACTTAGTTACCAGTGGCGCATTTACATCTACATGCGCCTTTGGTGAGGGGAATATCAATGGCGCATATATCCATATGCACCATTGATATTTGGTCCACAGGCCTCCAGAGTGTCGGGCCCACATTATCAGTGGTGCATTATTTGTGATATGCGCCATTGATTATAAATAATATCAGTGGAGCATATTTTTAAATGCGCCACTGATAATTATTAGTGGAGCATATTCAAAACAATGCTCCACTGATAATAAATCTATCCATAAGCCTTTCTCTAGTAGTGACACGTGCAATGACTCTGGTAGATCTAGTTGTGGTTCATGAAAAGAACACACATGTAATGAATCTGGTGGATCTAGCTATGGTTTGTGAAAAGAACACACATGCAATGACTCTGGTGGATCCATATGTGGTTTTTGAAAAGAATAGACATGCAATGACAGTAGTGGATCCATGTGTGGTTTATGAAATGAACACACATGCAATGCCACTGGTGGATCCATGTGGTTCATGAAAATAACACACATGCAATGACTCTGGTGGATCCATATGTGCTTTGTCAAAAGAACACAAATGCAATAACTCTAATGATGATTTAGGAAAAGAACACTCATGAATGACTCTGGTTGATCCATATTTGGTTCATGAAACGAACACACATGTAATAACTCTGGTCGATCCGTATGTGGTTTGTGAAAGAATAAACATGCAATGTCTCTAGTGGATCCATATGTGGGTTGTGAAAAGATATACATACAATGACTCTTGTGGATCCATATGTGGTTTGTGAAAAGAAAAGACATGAAATAACTATGGTGGATCCATATGTGGTTTGTGAAAAGAACAGATATGCAATGACTCTGGTGGATCCATATGTGGTTTGTGAAAAGAACAAACATACAATGACTCTGGTGGATCCATATGTGGTTCACAAAAAGAACAAACATGCAATGACTCTGCTAGATCCATCTGTGGTTCATGAAAAGAACACACATGCAATGACTCTGGTTGATCCATATGTGGTTCATGAAAAGACCACACATTCAATGACACTAGTGGATCCATGTGGTTCATGAAAAGAACACACATCCACTTACTCTGGTGGACACATATGTGGTTTGTGAAAACAACACACATGCAATGACTCTAGTGCTGGTTTAGGAAAAGAACACACATGAAATGACTCTGGTTGATCCATATGTGGTTCATGAAAAGAACACACATGCAATGACTCTGGTGGATCCATATGTGGTTTGTGAAAAGAACAGACATGCAATGACTCTGGTGGATCGATATGTGGTTCATGAAAAGAACACACATGCAATGACAGCAAATTGTGGTTCATGAAAAGAACACACATGCAATGACACTGGTGGATCCGTGTGGTTCATGAAAATAACACACATGCAATAACTCTGGTGGATCCATATGTGGTTTGTGAAAAGAAAACACATGCAATGACTCTAGTGCTGGTTTAGGATAAGAACACACATGCAATTACTATATTTGTCGTTCATGAAAAGAACACACAAGCAATGACTGGTGGATCTAGCTATGGTTTGTGAAAAAGAACACACATGTAATGACTCTGGTGGATCCATATGTGGTTTGTGAAAAGAACACACATGCAATGACACTGGTGGATCCATGTCATTCATGAAAAGAACACACTTCCAATGACTCTTGTGGATCCATATGTGGTTTGTGAAAAGAACACACATGCAATGACTCTAGTGCTGGTTTAGGAAAAGAACACACATGAAATGACTCTGGTTGATCCATATGTGGTTCATGAAAAGAACACACATGCAATGACTCTGGTGGATCCATATGTGGTTTGTGAAAAGAACATACATGCAATGACTCTGGTGGATCCATATGTGGTTCATGAAAAGAACACACATGCAATGACACCAATTGTGGTTCATGAAAAGAAAACACATGCAATTACACTGGTGGGTCCGTGTGGGTCATGAAAATAACACACATGCAATGACTCTGGTGGATCCATATGTGGTTTGTGAAAAGAAAACACATGCAATGACTCTAGTGCCGGTTTAGGATAAGAACACACATGCAATGACTCTATTTGTGGTTCATGAGAGATCACTGGTGGATCTAGCTGTGGTTCATGAGAGATCACTGGTGGATCTAGCTGTGGTTTGTGAAAAGAACACACATGCAATGACAGTGGTGGATCCATATCTGGTTTGTGAAAAGAACACTCAAGCAATGACTCTAGTGGATTCATATGTGGTTTATGAAAAGAACACACATGCAATTACACTAGTGGATCCATATGTGGTTTGTGAAAATAACACACATTCAATGACTCTATTGGTGGCTCATGAAATGAACACACACACATTGACACTGGTGGATCCATATGTGGTTTAGGACAAAAACACACATGCAATGACTCTAGTGGATCCATATGTGGTTTAGGATAATAACACACTTGCATTCACTCTAGTGGATCCATATGTGGTTCATGAAAAGAACAGACATGCAATGACTCTGGTGGATCCATGTGTTTTATGAAAAGAACATACATGCAATGACTCTAGTGTTGGTTTAGGAAAAGAAAACACATGCAATGACTCTGGTGGATCCAGTTGTGGTTCATGAAAAGAACACACATGTAATGAATTTGGTGGATCTAGCTATGGTTTGTGAAAAGAACACACATGAAATGACTCTGGTGGATCCATATGTGGTTTTGAAAAGAATAGACATGCAATGACAGTGGTGGATCCATATGTGGTTTGTGAAAAGAACACACATGCAATGACACTCGTGGACCCATGTGGTTCATGAAAATAACACACATGCAATGACTCTGGTGGATCCATATGTGGTTTGTGAAAAGAACACACATGCAATGACTCTAGTGCTGGTTTAGGATAAGAACACACATTTAATGACTCTATTTGTGGTTCATGAATAGAACACACATGCAATGACAGTGGTGGATCCATATGTGGTTTCTGAAAAGAACACACATGCAATGACTCTAGTGGATCCATATGTGGTTCATGAAAAGAACACACATGCAATGATACTGGTGGATCCATATGTGGTTTGTGAAAATAACACATATTCAATGACTCTATTTGTGGTTCATGAAATTAACACACACACATTGACACTGGTGTATCCATATGTGGTTTGTGAAAAGCACACATGCAATGACTCTAGTTGGATCCATATGCTTTATGAAAAGAACACACATGCAATGAATCTAGTGCTGGTTTAGAATAAGAGCACACATACAATGACTCTAGTGGATCGACGTGTGGTTTGTCAAAAGAACAGACATGCAATGACTCTAGTGGATCCATATGTGTTTTGAGAAAAGAACATATATGCAATCACTCTAGTGGATCCATATGTGGTTCATGAAAAGAAAAGACATGCAATGACTCTGGTGGATCCATATGTGGTTCATGAAAAGAACACACATGCAATGACTCTAGTGGATCTATATGTGGTTCACTAAAAGAACACACATGCAATGACAATGGTGGATCCATGTAGTTCATGAAAAGAACACACATCCAATGACCTAGGTGGATCCATATGTGGTTTGTGATAAGAACACACATGCATTGACTCTAGTGCTAGTTTAGGAAAAGAACACACATGAAATGACTCTAGTTGCTCCATATGTGGTTCATGAAAAAGAATAGACATGCAATGACTATGGTGGATCCATATGTGGTTCATGAAAAGAACACACATGCAATGACACCAATTGTGGTTCATGAAAAGAAGACACATGTAATGACACCAATTGTGGTTCATGAAAAGAACACACATGCAATGACACTGGTGGATTTGTGTGGTTCATCAAAATAACAGACATGCAATGACTCTGGTGGATCCATATGTGGTTTGTGAAATGAAAACACATGAAATAACTCTAGTTGGATCCATATGCTTTATGAAAAGAACACGCATGCAATGACTCTAGTGCTGGTTTAGGATAAGAATACACATGCAATGACTTTAGTGATGGTTTAGGACAATAACACACATGCAATGACTCTAGTGGATCCATATGTGGTTTAGGATAAGAACACACTTGCAATAACTCTAGTGGATCCATATAAGGTTCACGAAAAGAACACACATGCCATGACTCTAGTGGATCCATGTGTTTTATGAAAATAATATGCATGCAATGACTCTAGTGTTGGTTTATTAAAAGAACACACATACAATGACTCTGGTTGATCCATGTGTTTTATGAAAACAACACACATGAATTGACTCTGGTTGATCCATAAGTGGTTCATGAAAAGAACACACATGCAATGACTCTGGTGGATCCAGTTGTGGTTCATGAAAAGAACACACATGTAATGAATCTGGTGGATCTAGCTGTGGTTTGTGAAAAGAACACACATGCAATGACTCTAGGGGATCCATATGTGGTTTTTGAAAAGAATAGACATGTAATGACAGTGGTGGATCCCTATGTGGTTTGTGAAAAGAACACACATGCAATGACACTGGTGGATCCAAGTGGTTCATTAAAATAACACACATGCAATGACTCTGGTGGATCCATATGTGGTTTGTCAAAAGAACACAAATGCAATGACTCTAGTGATGATTTAGGAAAAAAACACTCGTGAAATTACTCTAGTTGATCCATATTTGGTTCATGAAACGAACACCCATGCAATGAATCTGGTGGATCCGTATTTGATTTGTGAAAAGAACAAACATGCAATGACTCTAGTGGATCCATATGTGGTTTGTGGAAAGAACACACACGCAATGACAGTGGTGGATCCATATGTGGTTTGAGAAAAGAACAAATATGCAATGACTCTGGTGGATCCATATGTGGTTCATGAAAAGAACACACATGCAATGAATCTGGTTGATCCATATGTGTTTCATGAAAAGAACACACATGCAATGATTCTGGTTGATCCATATGTGGTTTATGAAAAGAACACACATGCAATGACTTAAGTGAATCCATATGTGGTTCATGAAAAGAACAGACATGCAATGACATTGGTGGATCCATATTTAGTTTGTGAAAAGAACACACATGCAATGAGACTTGTGGATCCATGTGGTTCAGAAAAAGAACACACATGCAATTACTCTGGTGGATCCATATGTGGTTTGTCAAAAGAACACACATGCATCAACTCTAGTGCTGATTTAGGAAAAGAACACACATGAAATGCCTCGGTTGATCCATATGTGGTTCATGAAACGAACACAAATGAATAGACATGCAATACCTCTGGTGGATCTTGATGTTTACGCACTTCTATTCTTGTAGACAGTTGTTGGGCCTCCAAGTGTAGAGGTTTGTAGAATAGCAGCAAGTTTTCCCTTAAGTGGATCACCAAAGGTTTATCGAACTCAGGGAGGAAGTGGTCAAAGGTATTCCCTCTCAAGCAATCCTTGCAATCAAGATACAAGAAGTCTCTTGTGTCCCCAACACACCCAATACACTTGTCAGGTGTATAGGTGCACTAGTTCGGTGCAGAGATAGTAAAGTACAAGTGGTATAGATATAAGACAACAGTGCTAGAAAATAGCTTGATGGCGTGGAAGAGACTAAAGGAAAACTGAAATAAAGATGGCAGCAAGGAAACATGTAACAAATCTAGTTGCAAAAAGTTTTTCAATGCTTAGAAACAAGGCCTAGGGATCACACTTTCGCTAGTGACCACTCTCATATAAATATATTCTCTTTATGATACTACTCTGAACTACTCTACGGTTGGACACTCTAATCCACGGTAGGGCTATAACAACACACCTCAAATAAGCCTTTCCCATCTAGATAACCCCACACTGTCACCTTGAGCTCTAGATGGTTCCAACAAACACCACAATTTCATAGAGACATCCAACTCCAAATATAAATCATAACAAGTATTTGTAATATCTAGCCTAAGTGCCACCATGGTGTACACGCTCTCACTTTCACACACATGGGGAGAGGAGAGATATATTAAAGCACTTGAGTAGCATGGTAGATCTACTTGATTACAAAGCTCATGATCACAATATGATCATGCATAGAGAGAGATGAACACATAGCTACCGGTAGAACCCTTAGCCTCGAGGGAGAACTACTCCCTCAACATCATGGGAATCAGCAACGGCGATGGAGATGGTGGTGGAGATCGATGGAGATGGCTCTGGGGCACTTCCCCATCCCGGCGGGGTGCCGGAATAGAGACTTTCTGTCCCCCGAATCTCCCCTTCGTGGCTGGAGGCTTGACGATTTAGGGTTTTCGCCTCGGGAGGCATCTTATAGGCGAAGAGGCAAGGTCGGTGGGCGGCTAGGGGGCCCACACCACCAGGTGGCACGGCCAGGGTGGACCCGTGCCACCACATGGTGTGGCCGCCCTATGGCCCCTCTCCCTCTCGTCTTCTGGCTCCGTGAGTCTTCCGTTAAAATATCAACTTTGGCGTCCCGTCCAATTTCAAGAATATTCATTTTCTGACTTCCTGGAACCAAAAACAGCAGAAAACAGGCAACTGACACTGTGGCATCTTGTTAATAGGTTATTTCTGGAAAATGTGTAAAAGTACTCCAAAGTGTGGACAATACATAAGAAAGTAGATATAAAAGAAGCATGGAACATCAAAAATTATAGATACGTTAGCAATGTATCAACATCCCCAAGCTTAACTCCTACTCGTCCTCGAGTAGGTAAGTGATAAAAAGAAAGAATAATTTTTGAGGTGACATGCACCATCATAAACTTGATCAAAGTATTCGTAAAACATTGAAAGCTGGGATCATAGTACTTCAACATAGCATGAAAGATAAAGTTCTAACAATAAGACATAGCAACTATGTTGTAACATGAAAAGGTACAAACAAAAGATTCATGAATAACAATGCTTTGGAAGACGTTTTTTTGTTTCACATAAAGAAAACATAGCATAGGGGCATTCAACTTGTCCCTCATAGAATAGCAAAACATAAATGCATAGGACACCTTCAAAGCTCATAAGAGTGACTAGATACAAGTAGTTTAAGAACAAGCAATATAAAAGTTATGCATCAATCAACAAGTCTTGGGACAATGCACATAGAACTAAGAATGGACACTATGCTCTCAAAGTAGGTGCATAAAGGTAGAAGGTGGAGACTCAACATAAAAGTAAAAGAAAGGCCTTCATAGAAGGAAGAAGAGATTCAAGTTTCATAAAGAGCTTCCAAAAATTATGGTACTTATTAGCTTTCAGCTCTCATTGCCCCTATCATAAGCATCTTTAGGTGATTAAGGTTAAAGTGACACAACTAAGAGGATATGCTTGACAACTTATAAGCCGAAATCTCATGCCCCTTACTTACGAAGACCGAACCTCATGCTACTCAACTTTAGTCACAAGTAAGCTCTTGTCATTGTAAGTACATCTGTATCATAGAGAACCGCCAAAGGGGTACCCCTTGCACATGATACAGGAGCTATCCCATAATCAAAATGACAAGGCAAGCAGACAATAAGCATATCAACGATCTTTTTATTTGCTATTTGCAAAGGTTTTTATTGAGGATGCTTCATAGAGTGCTCATTATGGTTATGCTGCTCATTATTGACTAGTACCAAAATAATGCTATATAGGAATTTCTAGTCACTTTAAATCATTAAATAATAAACTTAAACTTAAGTAAATGTGATCCAACCCTTAAATCACATTCCCACATGTTAGAATATGTGGTGATGACATGTGTCCACATGATCCCATATTTTAAGTGGTGAATATTAAATCTTAGTTATTTTTCAATGAGTAGAAATTACTTTTCTTAAATAAAAAGAATGAAACTTGTTAATAAAATCTTGTGATGCTTGTGATGATATTAGATCATCAAATGTGTGCCTTAGAGTGCTAAGTAGACTATTTAAGTATTGTTTGGTGATTGTGTACTCCGTATATCTTTATAGACGATAGTCCCGACCAAGCTTTCGAGGATGAGGAGTTCTATCAAGAGGAGGAAGAAAACTTCAACCACTGCACTGCCAAGGCAAGCCATCATTAACAATTCAAGATAACACTTGCAAGTTTAATTCTTAGCAAACTAGAATTAAGTTAGATGAGTTGAGCAAAGATGCTTTAGGCATGATTTGGTTATACCACTTGACTAATACTTACCCCAAGTATTATTTTCCAAGCTTTACTTCCTTTACTCTACCCAAAGTCCTTTACTTGTTTTGAAGGTAGCATAAAGTGTATAAAACTTGGCCTATTTAGATAACTTTAGATGTCATTCTATGGCATGAGATTGATCCATCCTTCCAACTTAGTGAACAGTCTTAACTTAGTAGTTTAGGGTAGATAAAACATGAGTCACTTTAGATGGGAACACTTGGTGAAAATGAGTTGTGAAAACCTTAGAATGATGAGTCATTCTATTGAGATGTTTTGACATGTGTTGAGAAACACAAATGCTTTATGATGATGAAAATGTTGAGGCATGAGCCTTAACCCTTTTACAAAACTGATGGTTGGATTCGGATGCGGTACCATTCCAAATTTACCGTACAACCACAATACCTGAATTGGGTAAGGCTTAGCCGGAAGTTTATATGCATTAGTATTAGTTCCCTCGCGAGAGAGGTTTGAGCTGAGGCTACCTCTCAATGTTGTCCACCTATGCAGTGCCCAAGATGACAAATGGTCATGGTTGGGAGGCCATGCTCATTGGAGAGGTGCTTATACTAGGGTGTGTAAAGGAAATGTTATGTTTGATTATCTGCATACTAAGTATGATGATTCAGGGTTACCCCTAACAGATGTATCGAATCTTGTGGTGAAAGTGTACCACCTATGCAGACTGTCAAACTATTCGAATAGCCACGTCCGCGGTTATGGACAGTTGGAATGGCCATACTATTTCGTTGTCAGATGTTTTCAAAATGACTTATGAAATGAATGATGAATCTTGACTTGACCACAACAGGGTTGTGTGTATGACACTAGCTTCCCCACTTAAGTGATTCTAGAACTTTATTTTATCTTTCTTTGCTTCTGAACTCAGCTTAGGTTTCAAACTTAACTTGATAGTTAAACATAGAGTTAGCACTTTAATATATAACTATACTAATTTTTAGTGGTAGCTTGCGAGTACTTAAAGAGTACTCATGGATTTTTTCCCTGGCTATTCTCATGGCCAGACTATGAAGGAAACTACCAAGATGAAGGCCAGCAGGACGGCTATGATAACTAGGACTATCTGCCTTCGTCAGCATTGCCTGTGCCCCCTGAAGATGGACCCCACCGCTACGCTTATTATGTATTCCGCCGCTTGTTGTATTAAGACTGGATCATGAGATCCTTTATTTGTGTAAGACCTTATGTATGGTTTGTAATGGATGATATACTATGATATCCAATCTGTTATGTCTCGCAAAAATGGTAATCCTGGGATTGCAAGGTATGACATAACAGGCATCTGGGATTAAAAATCCGGGTGTTGACAAGTTGGTATCAGAGCCATCCTGAACATAGGAGACCCTAGTTAGAATGGACGTCCGAACAAAAACTTAGTTTCAAAACCAAAGTGAGTATTTATGAAAAACTAATTCCTCTCTTATCCTTGGGAATTCACTCTTTCTCAAAAATTCATGTTCCTCAAATTCTTACATTACTACTTAAAATTTGACACACTTGATCACTTCACTAATTTCCTCATCCTTAATTCTTGTAGATGGAGACTCAGTTCAGCAAGTTTTCTCAGTTGGGAAATGAAGGTCAACTTATCTTCGAGAGGGATCTGGATTCACTGTCGGAGTTACTAGGACGCCCACATCCGGAGTTTCTTGGAGCTCAACTTCCAGGACCCCAGGAGGAGATTTACAGTGGCTAGTCACAGCTGATCTTAGAGGAAGCATAGAAGCACCAACATCTAGGAGAATCCAGTTCTCCGTGAGAGAGAACAACTGGCTAGATGGATTAGCCAGGGCAATGCATGAAGCTCTCGCACATCTATGTGCCCTCATCGTCAACCAAATCCAAGGAACTCGTTTTGCTCACTATGCAAGACGTGACTTCATGGGAATGCCGATGGAGATGCCAAGTCACCCGGAGTTGAAGCGTCAAGTGGAGAACCTTGACTTCCTGATGTACGATCGCTAGAAGGAATTGGACAATGCTAGGGAGTTTTCCAACCACAACCGTGGCTTTGCAGCCTAGAAGGCCCAGACTTTCTCACTGCTTGTCAAGGATCGTCAGTCTCTTTGCCTCCAGCAGGAGAAGAAGGATCACACCATCGCCCGTCTTCACAAGGAGGTGGCCGACCTCGAGAAGACCATCAAGGAGCAAGAAGCTCAGCTTGCAGCAAAGGAGGCAGAAGAGGAGGGTGAAGACATCCAGGGAGACATGGATTCTTACCTCAGCAATGATGATGACTTTCTGGAGGAGGATGTTGTGGACTTCTACACTGACGATGAGGACTCCGACTTCATCGACGATGAGTAGATGCACTAGAGCACTATCGTAGCATGAGATGTATCAGTCCCACTGTATCGTAGCTTGCAGAATGGTTCTTAAAACCATCTGTTTTCCCTTTGTTGTTGTGGTGTGTGTTTGTATCGTGTGCTGCTTTCAGTGAATGAAATGAAGTTAGTTGCAAAACTTGAGTCAAACTCAAAGTTTTAGCTTTGAAACCATCACCATAAACCTTAGGATTTTCCCTCTTACCCCTTTATCTACCTCAATCTTCAGATGACTCGTGGAAACCAAGGAGGGAGCAGCTCGTCGCAAGACCCAATGCTGCAGATTATGCAGATGTTAGTTGCAGACAGTGAAGTAAGCAGGGCAGAGTGCCAGGCCAACTTAGCAGCATTACAACAGATAGCTTAGATGGCCCAAAACAATCAAGGGCATGGAAATCAGGATCACCATGGATCCAAACTCAAAAACTTTCAGAATACCAATCTCCTAATCTTTAACCAGGCTGAAAACCCACTAGATGCTGATGACTGGTTACAGACAATGGAAAACAACTTAGAAGTAGTAGGAGTTGATGACAACGAGAAGGTTCTCTTAGCCACCCACTATCTAGCAGGAGATGCAAGGGCTTGGTGGACTAGTATCCGTAATATGAACCATGGTCAAGTGATGACATGGGAAGCCTTCAAAACCAAGTTCAGCCACACCCACGTTCCGCAAGGTCTAGTCACCAGACTAAGGGATGAGTTCCGCGACTTGAAGCAAGGCAGAATGACGGTGGTGGAATACCGTGACCGATTCCTGTCACTTGCAAGGTACGCCCCTAATGAGATCAACATAGAGGTCAAGAAGAAGGAGAGATTCCTGAACGGACTACATGATGAGATGCAGACTGTCCTCGTCAACATCCGCTTTGAGGATCTCGAAGAACTAGTCGACTCTACCATTCAGATAGAACGAAAGATTAATCAGGCAAATAACAACCGCAAACATCGTATGATGCAGCAATCTGGATCCAGCAGTCATCATAAATACCGTCCCAACCCCTCACTAGGATATGCACTAAGGAACAACCGACCCCCAATGTCTCGCCCTAGCTACTCCAACCGTAGCGGAGGCAATGTGAAGTCCGGAGGAAACAATCACCATTCCGGCAACGCCAACAACTTCAACCGTGCACCTCCCAAGAGCAACAACAACAACACTACACCTAGAACTGGCAGCAATGTTGTGCTTGTCGCGGCAAAAGACAAGTTCCAGATCACTTGTTTCGAGTGTGGAGTGAAGAGTCACTATTCCAATGAGTGTCCCAAGAAGACCGCCGCCACTGCCAATGTGAATGCCCCAGCTCAACAGCAGCGTCGTGTTCAACCAGGGAGAAGGTTTGCCCCAGGGAACCCTCACAACCGCAACGGTCGTCTCTTCCACATGAACGCAGAGGAAGCCCAAGAAGCGCCAGATGTAGTGCTGGGTATGTTTTCTGTCAACTCAGTTTTAGCAAGGGTATTGTTTGATTCGGGAGCATCGCATTCATTTTTCACCGAAGAATTTGCATGCACTAATAAGATTCACCCAACCAACTTGAAGCATGCCATGATAGTCCAAATCCTCGGGTCAACTACAAAAGCTAGAAAAATTTGTAAACTTGTGCCTATCAGGATACATGGGATATATTTTTATGCCAACCTAATCGTACTCGGAACCAAAGGTTTGGAAGTAGTACTAGGTACGGACTGGATGTCAAGGCATAAAGGACTGATAGACTGTGCTAAAAAAGCCATCACCATGACCAGTAGCTCTGGAATCATAGTAGAGCATATATCTGAAACCCTACCCCGTCAATTCAAGTGCAACAAGAGTCTAGCCCTACCCACCATAGACCAGGTCAGAGTAGTCTGTGAATACCCCGACGTATTCCTAGATGAATTGCCAGGCATGCCCCCGGATAGGGATATTGAGTTCATGATCGAACTAATCCCCGGAACCGGACCCATAGCCCAGAGACCCTATAGCATGAACCCCTCAGAGTTAGTGGAATTGAAGAAGAAGTTGGATGCCATGTTAGCAACAAGCTTGATTCAACCAAGCACATCGCCATGGAGATCACCTGTTATTCGTCGACAAGAAAGATGGAGGCAACCGTCTGTGCATAGATTACATGAAACTGAATGATGTCACCATCAAGAACAAGTACCCCTTGCCAAAGATAGAGGATCTATTTGATTAGTTGACTAGAGCCCAGGTATTCTCGAAGATTGATCTTCGGACTGGTTATCACCAACTTAAGATTCATGCAACGAATATTCCAAAGACCGCCTTTACTACTCGCTATGGTTTATACGAGTATACGGTTATGTATTTTGGATTAACCAATGCCCCTGCTTATTTCATGAATATCATGAATAAGATCTTTATGAATTTCCTAGATAAGTTTGTAGTTGTGTTTATCGATGACATCCTTATCTATTCCAAGTCAGAAGAAGAGCATGAGCAACATCTAAGAATCATCCTAGAAACCCTGAGAGAGCATCGGTTATATGCCAAGTTCAACAAGTGTGAGTTTTGGCTGAAAGAAGTAGGATTCCTAGGACATATTATGTCTGCCGGAGGAGTCTTTGTTGATCCCGCCAAGATCAAAGATGTCGAAGAATGGGAAGCCCCAACCACTCAAACCCAAGTCCGTGCATTTCCCGGATTAGCGGGATATTACTGCAAGTTCGTAGAAGGATTCTCGAGCATCGCCAGACCCATGACCCAATTGATGAAGAAGGACAAGAAGTTTGAATGGACTGACAAATGTGAAGCAATTTTTCAAGAGCTGAAGAAGAGATTGATATCAGCCTCAATATTGATCATGCCAGACATCAAGAAGCCGTTTGATGTGTATTGTGATGCATCCAAGGTTGGTCTCAGATCTGTATTGATGCAAGAAGGAAAAGTTATCGCTTATCTGTCTCGACAACTGAAGCAGCATGAGCAAAACTATCCGACCCATGATCTTGAGCTAGCAGCCGTAGTTTTGGCATTGAAGACATGGCGTCATTATCTGATGGGTAATCGCTGTGAGATTTACTCAGATCACAAGATCTTGAAGTATATTTTCACTCAGAAGGAGCTGAATATGAGGCAAAGGAGATGGATAGAGTTAATCAAGGATTATGACCTTGACATTCACTATCACACCGGCAAAGCCAATGTGGTAGCGGATGCTCTTAGCAGATTGCCGGGTAGGCTAAACACCATGATTAAGGAGAAGCAACCAAGTTTGTATGCAGAGTTAGAGCAGTTCAGAACTGACCTAGTTAGCAAAGGATTCTTAGCTAGCATTGAACTTCAACCCACATTGATCAGCCAAATCAAGGAAGCCCAGAAGGGAAATGAAAGTATCGACGGAATCAAACGTCGATACAGGAAAGGTACCTGGATTCACTGAAGACGAAGGAGTTCTGTGGTACAAAGGACGTATTTGTGTGCCAGTAGATTCAGAGCTGAAGCAAGTTATCATGCAAGAAGCTCATGATACTCTTTATTCTATCCACCCCGGAGGAACAAAGATGTATCAAGATTTGAAAGAGCAATTTTGGTGGCACAAGATGAAGAGAGAAATCGGAAGCTACATCGCCAAGTGTGACATCCGTCAAAGAGTCAAAGCCGAGCATCAAAGACCCGCAGGACTGTTGCAACCATTATAGATTCTAGAATGGAAATGGGATTCCGTCAGAATGGACTTTATCACCGGTTTGCCTACTTCTAGTAGGGGAAATGACTCAATCTGGGTCATCGTTGATAGACTATCCAAGGTAGCCCACTTTATACCAGTCAAGATAACCTACCAGAGTTCGAAGCTAGCAGAACTGTATATTGCTAGGATTGTTAGTCTGCATGGAACCTCGAAGACCATAGTATCAGATCGAGGAACCCAATTTACCTCAAGATTTTGGCAGAAAGTCCAGGAAGGATTAGGCACCAAGTTGAACTTCAGCACCGCTTATCACTCGCAAACTGATGGACAGACTAAGAGAGTCAACCAGATCCTAGAGGATATGTTGAGAGCTTGTGTGTTAGAGTATGGATCAAAATGGGAAGACTGCCTGCCTTTCGCAGAATTATCATATAACAACAGTTATCAAGCTAGTTTGCAAATGTCACCATTTGAGTTCCTATACGGAAGGAAGTGTCGCACCCCTTTGAATTTGTTGCAAGTAGGAGAGATTCAGATTTTTGGACCCGACATTCTGCGAGAAGCTGAAGAGAAGGTTCACAAAGTCCGTGAGCACCTCAAGACCGCCCAATCCAGACAGAAGAGTTATGCTGACAAAAGAAGGAGAGACCTGAGTTTCAATGTCGGACATTTTGTATATCTCAAGGTTCCGCCATTGAAGGGAACCCAACGCTTCAGTCTGAAAGGAAAGTTAGCCCCCAGATATATCAGACCATTCAAGATTCTGAATCGCCGAGGGGAAGTATCGTATCAACTGGAACTACCTGAACAAAGGTCAACCATCCACAATGTGTTCCATATCTCGTTACTTCACAAATGTCTGGAAGTGCCAGAGAAGACTGAAGTTTTCAAGAAAATCGATCACCGAGCTGTGGAGATCAACAATGACCTGACGTATCGTGAAGTGCCCATCCGTATCTTGGAAGAAGCTTACAGAACCACCAGAACCAGGAGTATCAAGTTTCTCAAGATTCAATGGAGCAACCATACCGAAGAGGAAGCCACTTGGGAGCGAGAAGATTACATTAGGATAGAATTCCCAGATCTCTTTAGTTCCTAGTTTTCTTTTGTAAATCTCGGGTCGAGATTTTGTTTAAGGGGGGAAGGTTTGTAACATCCCAAAACTTTAATCCAAGGGTATTAAGATACAAATCATCACAATTAGGGTTAACAAAAAAACTTTTCCAATTAAAATTATTAAAAAATTCATATGTGTGTGCATTTAATTAGGAATTTATTTGAATTGCCATGATTAAGTGATCCATTGCTTGTAAAATGATTCTTAGGTGAAATAAACATCATCTAGATCATTCCCAAACATTTTCCAAAGAGAAACAAATCAAAATGAATAAAGGAAAGAAATGGTCATTTGTGCCATTTTAACTACCATGCCTACTTTGGCTATTCCTAGAACTCAATTCTTAACAGAAACAAATATGGATCTTTGCACCCCTTGCTAGTACATGTAGTAGTGTACCAAGGCCCACTTTATGTTCTGCCAAAAACTTACAAACACTAATTTTAAATGGCAATTGAAAATTGAATGTAGTTCATATGGGAAGATCCCACTTATTCAAAAACCACTCAAATGAGCTCCATTTTCAAAACCCAAGCAACCACAGAGGATTAAGCATGTGCCTAGCAACTCCAACAAAAATCATCCAAAAATTCAAAACTTGATTTCTTTCGGCCATTTTCACAAACACTTGGTGGACAGAATTCAAACAAAACACAAAACACTATTTGGAGCAGTGTTTGAACTAAATTAGTTCCCCATTTTTCTAACACGGCCACCCAGTGCAATCCCCTACCCTTCTCTAGCCCTACTACCAACTATGCCACGACCAAATGGTCATGGCCATTAAGGCCGAGCCCCCATTTGGGCACCTCACCGGCGAGAGCACGCCACAGCCGCCGCCAGCGCCATCCACCATGTCTAGGAGGTAGCCCGTGGTCAACCTCCACCGTCCAACCCGCCCCAGACCGAGGACAGCGACTAGAGCCTACAAGAACCGCCGCGCCCAGAGCCTGTCGGCCATGCTGACGCCACCCGCAGAGCATGCACTGTCCCCGCGCAGCCAGACCTCGTCTCGCTCTAGGCGCCCACCTACACGATCCCCACTGGCCTAGGAAGCTAGCGGACACGCCCATTGCCCTGACCGTGCCCCGTAGTCGCCGGCCGCCGTGAAACTCGCCGTCGACAGAGACTTAGTGTGCGCTGCGCCATTCACTGCCCCTGACTACAAACCACTGCACACTCACCGTCGTGACACTTGCTAGGGCACCGCCCACCGTCCTAGCGCACCGCCCACACCTCTAGATCGATGTGCTGTCGTCACTTGGCGAGCACCGCCCATGCTTCTCTGTTGCTTAGCCGCGCCTATAAAAGGAGCCCTCCCTAGCACCAACTACTCACACCACTCCACTCCCCTCTCCTCACTGATCCTTCCCCACCTCTCGCCAGAGCCGCTGGAGCCTTGGTTCGCCGGAATTTCGCCGGAGGAACCCGCTGCAGAGGAGGAGAAGGCGCCATCGATTTCGTCCACCCCAGGAGCTGACCACCCCTGAGTCTGCCGTCGACAGCATGTTCGATCGCCCCCATCGCGGCAGTAGCTGGAGCCCTCGTATGCCCCCTAAGCACCCCCACCAAGCCGCTAGGGTTAGTTCCCGCCGGCGAACTGTTCGCCGGAGATGACACCCCTCAGCCGTATATCTCCCTTTTAATCCAACGGCCCCATCGCCCCATACCGCTTCGCGTGTAAAGAGCCACTGACCGGTGGACCCCCCTTGTCAGCTGTTCTCTGTGTTGTGGATTGCCGCTGGGCCGGCCCGTTTTCCTTCCCGCGTGACCCATTTATTTTAAACTTAGATTTTTCTATTTAGGTTTGAACTTAGTTCTGTCCCTTAGTTTAAAAATCCATTCAGAGAGATTTACAAATCCAAATGGAGTGATTCCAACTTGGTTAGAAAGGTACTTAAAAGATCTACCCAAGCTCGTTGGATTTAATTCAGTTAGAGTTAGAGATCGCTCCTAGTAAAAATAACAAGACAGAAGCTTTTGCACATTCATACATTTTTATAAAATCAACCATGATAGCTTTTGAGTTGATTCCAACTCTCAAAAATCACATTTAACCATACCTATCTGAATATGTAATAATATTAAGGTTTACATCCAGTGACTTGGGGCTAGTACCAAAATAATGCCATATAGGCATTTCTAGTCACTTTAAATCATTAAATAATAAACTTAAACTTAAGTAAATGTGATCCAACCCTTAAATCACATTCCCACATGTTAGAATATGTGGTGATGACATGTGTCCACATGATCCCATATTTTAAGTGGTGAATATTAAATCTTAGTTATTTTTCAATGAGTAGAAATTACTTTTCTTAAATAAAAATAATGAAACTAGTTAATAAAATCTTGTGATGCTTGTGATGATATTAGATCATCAAATGTGTGCCTTAGAGTGCTAATTAGACTAGTTAAGTATTGTTTGGTGATTGTGTACTCCGTATATCTTTAGAGACGATAGTCTCGACCAAGCTTTCGAGGAGGAGGAGTTCTATCAAGAGGAGGAATAAAACTTCAACCACTGCACTGCCAAGGCAAGCCATCATTAACAATGCAAGCTAACACTTGCAAGTATAATTCTTAACAAACTAGAATTGATCTAGATGAGTTGAGAAAAGATGCTTTAGGCATGCTTTGGTTATACCACTTGACTAATACTTACCCCAAGTATTATTTTCCAAGCTTTACTTCCTTTACTCTACGAAAGTCCTTTACTTGTTTTGAAGGTAGCATAAAGAGTATAAAACTTGGCCTATTTAGTTAACTTTAGATGTCATTCTATGGCATGAGATTGATCCATCCTTCCAACTTAGTGAACACTCTAACTTAGTAGTTTAGGGTAGATAAAACATGAGTCACTTTAGATGGGAACACTTGGTGAAAATGAGTTGTAAAAACCTTAGAATGATGACTCATTCTATTGAGATGTTTTGACATGTGTTGAGAAACACAAATGGTTTATGATGATGAAAATGTTGAGGCATGAGCCTTAACCCTTTTACAAAACTGATGGTTGGATTCGGATGCGATACCATTCCAAATTTACCGTACAACCACAATACCTGAATTGGGTAAGGCTTAGCCGGAAGTTTATATGCATTAGTATTAGTTCCCTCGCGAGAGAGGTTTGAGCTGAGGCTACCTCTCAATGTTGTCCACGTATGCAGTGCCCAAGATTACAAATGGTCATGGTTGGGAGGCCATGCTCATTGGAGAGGTGCTTATACTAGGGTGTGTAAAGGAAATGTTATGTTTGATTATCTGCATACTAAGTATGATGATTCAGGGTTACGCCTGACAGATGTATTGAATCTTGTGGTGAAAGTGTACCACCTATGCAGACTGTCAAACTATTCGAATAGCCACGTCCGCGGTTATGGACAGTTGGAATGGCCATACTGTTTTGTTGTCAGATGTTTTCAAAATGACTTATGAAATGAATGATGAATCTTGACTTGACCACAACAGGGTTGTGTGTATGACACTAGCTTCCCCACTTAATTGATTCTAGAACTTTATTTTATCTTTCTTTGCTTCTGAACTCATCTTAGGTTTCAAACTTAACTTGATAGTTAAACATAGAGTTAGCACTTTAATATATAACTATACTACTTGTTAGTGGTAGCTTGCGAGTACTTAAAGAGTACTCATGGATTTTGTCCCCGGCTATTCTCATGGCCAGACTATGAAGGAGACTACCAAGATGATGGCCAGCAGGACGACTATGAAAACTAGGACTATCTGCCTTCGTCAGCATTGCCTATGCCCCCTGAAGATGGACCCCACCGCTACGCTTATTATGTATTCCGCTGCTTGTTGTATTAAGACTGGATCATGAGATCCTTTATTTGTGTAAGACCTTATGTATGGTTTGTAATGGATGATGTACTATGATATCCAATCTGTTATGTCTCGCAAATATGGTAATCCTGGGATTGCGAGGTATGGCATAACAGGCATCTAGGATTAAAAATCCGGGTGTTGACAAGTTGCTATCAGAGACATCCTGACCATAGGAGACCCTAGTTAGAATGGACGTCCGAACAAAAACTTAGTTTCAAAACCAAAGTGAGTATTTATGAAAAACTAATTCCTCGCTTATCCTTGGGAATTCACTCTTTCTCAAAAATTCATGTTCCTCAAATTCTTACATTACTACTTAAAATTTGACACACTTGATCACTTCACTAATTTCCTCATCCTTAATTCTTGTAGATAGGAGCAACATGCTTAGGGGAAAATACCATTTCCTCTCTCCTTTTACTCCTCCTCTTCTTATTTTTCTTATTCTCGTTAGGATGGAGAGGCTTGAAAGGAAGCTTCTCCATATACCCTGGTTTATTGTTAGAGACAATAGAAGAAACTTTGGAGGATTCCTTCTTTTCATTAATAAGATCAAAACACATATTAGTCCTGTCATATTTTGGTAAAATCTCATCTTCTACCATATTTTGTATGTAAGTATTTGTGTGGCAATTATCAACGCAGTAAAGATGACAACCATGCAGGACACTATTCATATCAAAAGCACCCATATCTACCAAAGAAGTTTTTCTTGATAACTCTTCACACCCCAAAAATAATGTAAGTTCATCATGCTGATTAGGAGTGATCATGTCATCACAATACAAACCTGCAGTACTCATTGGATTAGAAGGGCTACTATTATGGCCTGAGCATTGAAAATTGAAATGACCCACTTCAAAGCAAAGTTCACAAATAAAAGGATAGAGGTCAAAAACCTTTTTACCAAGATTATTTAGAGCCCTATACCACGTTCTAGTTTTTTCATTCCTGTGGGTGATACAATATTCTTCTTCAATTTGATTATTCTCACAAGGTCTATGTATTCCACAAAAATTAACATGATTATAAGAAATAGTACTTTCAGAGGTTTGAGCATGTTTATTGCTATCATTAATAACAATTTCATTTTCCATGCAAGTGTCTTTAAAAGGCTCATGATATATGTCCCATTTTTCTTTAGGAGCATTAATATGAGAAGAAAAGGCTCTAAACCAATCAATAAGAATTTGAGGATCAAGACCATAATTAACACTAAGCTCTTGAAAATCAGCAGTTTCAACAAAAGACTTAATGCAATCATACTCATAGTTTATACTTGGTTCTTTACCTTTGTTGTTATCCCAATCTTCGGTATTGCTTTGAATTGTTTCAAGAAGATCCCACTTAGCTTTGACCTCCTTACTTGTGAAGGATCCCTCTAAACAAGTATCTAGATAGTCCTTGTAATGTCCTGAAAGCCTTGCATAGAAATTATTAATAACAATATTACTAGGGAGCTCATGAATGGGACATTTGAGCATTATTGACTTCAATCTCCCCCATGCTTGGGCAATAATTTCTCCATCATGTGGATGAAAATTATAAATGTAATTCCTATCTTTATGAATTTCATGAGGAGGATAAAATTTAGAGTAAAAGAGAGATTCAAGTTCCTTCCACTCTAAATGATGAGGATCATCTAGTAGCTCATACCACTCCCTTGCTTTGCCCTTGAGTGAAAAAGGGAATAGCTTCCTCTTAACTTGGTTCATTGAAATACCTGCACACTTGAACAACTCGCATAATTCGTGTATAAAGAGTAAATGATCACCAGGATAGACAGTTCCATCTCCAAAATAACAGTTGTTCATAACACTTTCAACAATTTTTATAGGTATTTTAAAAGAGATGCTTTCATTATGTGGATTTAAAATATCACAAGTATCATTAGAATTACCACATATGGGAGATAAAGTATCATCAGAGCAAAATTTCTTCTTTAAAGCTGGGAACTAAAAAGATCATTTTCATAAAAACTAACTTCCCCCAGCTTAGACGTTTCCATAGCATTAGTAACAAAGGTGTTCAAAAG
Source organism: Avena eriantha (assembly GCA_910589775.1). Lineage (NCBI taxonomy): Eukaryota > Viridiplantae > Streptophyta > Magnoliopsida > Poales > Poaceae > Avena > Avena eriantha. The sequence continues at coordinate 19,934 of CAJUXJ010000764.1, read as the reverse complement.
ATTCATACTAATAACATTCTATTAGCATGCAAAGAAAGTTCCATGGGTTTTCTAATTTTTTTTAGACTATTCATGTTCTAACTTAGGAAAAATACTAAAAAGCTCTCTAATTTTGTTGTTGTTGTCCATTAAGCCTAACTAGTGAAAATAAAAACAAGAAACAAAAAGACAAAATTGCAGAATCTAAAGGAAATAACTTCGAGCAATCACACCGGAGGATGTGAGTACCTTTTACCTTACCTCCCCGGCAACGGCGCTAGAAAATAGCTTGATGTCTACGTAATTCTATTCTTGTAGACAACAGTTGGGCCTCCAAGTGCAGAGGTTTGTAGAATAGCAGCAAGTTTTCCCTTAAGTGGATCACCCAAGGTTTATCGAACTCAGGGAGGAAGTGGTCAAAGGTATTCCCTCTCAAGCAACCCTGCAATCAAGATACAAGAAGTCTCTTGTGTCCCCAACACACCCAATACACTTGTCAGGTGTATAGGTGCACTAGTTCGGCGAAGAGATAGTAAAGTACAAGTGATATAGATATAAGACAACAGTGCTAGAAAATAGCTTGTTGGCGTGGAAGAGACTAAAGGCAAACTGAAATAAAGATGGCAGCAAGCAAACATGTAACAAATCTAGTTGCAAAAGGTGTTTCAATGCTTAGAAACAAGGCCTAGGGATCACACATTCGCTAGTGAACACTCTCATATAAATATCTTCTCTTTATGATACTACTCTGAACTACTCTCCGGTTGGACACTCTAATCCACGATAGGGCTATAACAGCACACCTCAAAGTAAGTCTTTCCCATCTAGATAACCCCACACTATCACCTTGAGCTCTAGATGGTTTCAACAAACACCACAATTTCATAGAGACATCCAACTCCAAATATAACTCATAACAAGTATTTGTAATCTCTAGCCTAAGTGTCACCATGGTGTGCACGCTGTCACTTTCACACACATGGGGAGAGCAGAGGTCTATTAAAGCACTTGAGTAGCAAGGTAGATCTACTTGATTACAAAGCTCATGATCACAATATGATCATGCATAGATAAAGAGATGAACACATAGCTACCGGTATAACCCTTAGCCTCGAGGAAGAACAACTCCCTCATCATCATGGGAATCAGCAACGGTGATGGATATGGTGGTGGAGATCGATGGAGATGGCTCTGGGGGCACTTCCCCATCCCGGCGGGGTGCCGGAACAGAGACATTCTGTCCCCCGAATCTCCCCTTTGGTGGCGGCGGCGCTGCGGAACTTTTCATGGCTAGAGGCTTGAAGATTTAGGGTTTTCGCCTCAGGAGGCATCTTATAGGTGAAGAGGCAAGGTCGATGGGCGTCCAATGGGCCCACACCACCAGGTGGCGCGACCAGGGTGGACCAGCGCCACCCCATGGTGTGGCAGCCCTATGGCCCCTCTCCATCTCGTTTTCTGGCTCCGTGATTCTTCTGAGAATATTCATTTTCTGACTTCCTAGAACAAAAAACAGTAGAAAACAGGCAACTGGCACTATGGCATCTTGTTAATAGGTTAGTTCCAGAAAATATATAAAATTACTCCAAACTATGGACAAAACATAAGAAATTAGATATGAAACAAGCATGGAACATCAAAAATTATAGATACGTTAGCAACGTATCAGATCCATATGTGGTTTGTGAAACGAACAGGCATGCAATGACTCTGGTGGATCCATATGTGGTTCATGAAAATAACAAACATGCAATGACTATGGTGGATCCATATGTGGTTCATGAAAATAACACACATACAATGACTTTGGTGGATCCATATGTGGTTCATGGAAAGAACATACATGCAATGACACTGGTGGATCCATGTGGTTCATGAAAAGAACACACATCCAATGAACCTGGTAGATCCATATGTGGTTTGTGAAAAGAACACACATGCAATGACTCTAGTTCTGGTTTAGGAAAAGAACACACATGAAATGACTGTGGTTGATCCATATGTGGTTCATGAAAAGAACACACATGCAATGACTCTGGTGGATCCATATGTGGTTTGTGAAAAGAACAGACATGCAATGACTCTAGTGGATCCATATGTGGTTCATGAAAAGACTACACATGCAATGACACAAGTTGTGATCCATGAAAAGAACACACATGCAATGACACTGGTGGATTCACGTGGTTCATGAAAATAACACACATGCAATGACTCTGGTGGATCCATATGTGGTTTTTGAAAAGAACTCACATGCAATGACTCTAGTCCTGGTTTAGGATAAGAACACACATGCAATGATTGTGGTGGATCTAGCTGTGGTTTGTGAAAAGAACACATAAGCAATGACTCTAGTGGATCCATATGTGGGTTGTGAAAAGAACACACATGCAATGACACTGGTGGATACAGATCTGGTTTGTGAAAAGAACACACATGCAATAACTCTAGTGGATCCATATGTGCTTTGTGAAAAGAACAAACATGCAATGACTCTGGTGGATCCATATGTGGTTTGTGAAAAGAACGGACATGCAATGACTCTGGTGGATCCATATGTGGTTCATGAAAAGAATAGACATGCAATGACTCTGGTGGATTCATATGTGGTTCATGAAAATAACAGACTTGCAATGACTCTGGTGGATCCATATGTGGTTCATGAAAAGAACACACATGTAATGACTCTGGTGGATCCATATGTGGTTCATGAAAAGAACACACAAGCAATGAAACTGGTGGATCCATATGTGGTTTGTGAAAAGAACACACATGAAATGACTCTAGTGGATCCATATGTGGTTCATGAAAAGAACTCACATCCAATGACTCTGGTGGATCCATATGTGGTTTGTGAAAATAACACACATGCAATGACTCTAGTGCTGGTTTAGGAAAAGAACACACATGAATGACTCTGGTTGATCCATGTGTTTTATGAAAAGAACATACATGCAATGACTCTAGTGTTGGTTTATTAAAAGAACACACATGCAACTGGTGTATCCATGTGTTTTATGAGAAGAACACACATGAAATGACTCTGGTTGATCCATATGTGGTTCATGAAAAGAACACACATGAAATGACTCTGGTGGATCCAATTGTGGTTCATTAAAAGAACACACTATTAGGGTTCGCAGCATAGAAAACAAAAAAATTCCTACGATGGGAACTATACGCCAAGATCTATCTACTAGATACAAGCAACAGGTGGATATACATCCATAGAGAACTTACCCTCGAAAACAACAAAGCTTTGTTAACGAGTTGAAACTTGCGGATGATGCAGAAATACACTTGCCGATCTCAAGATCGTCATGAAGTCCAGCAGGTCCGGCTCCAGCACGTCCTTCAGATCCAGCTCCAGCAAGTCCAGCACCACCAAGTCCAACACCGCAAAGCAGTGGTGCATCCGTGATCGCAAACATGTCTGGTACCCCGACAACCTCCGTCCCTCGCTCCAGCAAAGCAGCGGAAGGAGCAACTCCTTTCCAGATAAAGCCACCAGGAACATGTATCTCGCTAATCTGAGACCATGGGGGAATAATACTAGAGGGGGAGGGGGGTACCCCCTCCATGGCCGGCGCCTCATGGAGGTGACCCCTCACCTCCCCCATTCATGTGGTGGTAACTCCCTCCACATTAAAATGCCCCTTCACATTCTCTTTTAAAGTCTCCACTTTAAATGCATTAAATTTCTCCAAATTTAATGTTGTCTCATTAATAAAACTCTTTTATTAAATTTATTCAGAATTTTGTTAATTAGTTTAATTAACAAACATTCACATAAACCCCCCTACAACATTTCAATATTACATGCAGAACCAATTTCAGCTATTTCACCCGAAACAGTTTCGGTGTCTATTGAAATAATTCCAGCGCTTTCTTAAATCTTTATCTGAAACAAATTTGCTCCAAATGGTGTTGGTATCCCTTAAGTGTGTCACCCTACGGTTCGCGAATAATGCAGACATGATCGAGACCCCTCTTAGATCAATAATCAGAAGCAGGACCTAGAGATCCATACTGACTCCTACACATTCAACGATGACTTCTGTGATCGTGAGAACCTTTAACGCTTGTAACAAAATCCCTTTGTCTTGCAATATCTTTCATGTACAAGATTCGATCATCGGTATCTCGATACCTAGTTTGATCTCGTTGCCGACATGCACTCTTTTCTCGTTCCCGTGATATAACATTCTAGTGATCACATCACTTGCTTGCAAGCTATCTTAATGTGATATCACCGAGAGGGCCCAGAGTATATATATCCGTCATCGGGATGGAAAAATCCCACTCTTGATCCATGAGCCTCAACATAACACCTTTGTAGCACTGAACCCACCTTTATAGTCACCTTGTTACGGTGTGACGTTTGTTGTTATCAAGATACTCTTTCGGTGTCAGCAATTAACATGATCTCATGGTCTAAGGACTAAGATTACTTCGTATGATGTTATAGCAATATAAACCTAATGACTTTAATCGTAATGCTATACTTCGGATGAATGTTAATCACATCATTCCACCAATGTTGTGACCTCGTTATTAACAACATCCAATGTCCATGATCAGGAAACCTTGATCATCTTGTTAATCAACGAGCTAGTTTATATGATAGGCATTACTAGGAACTTTGTATTTTGTTTCTTAAACACACATGTATGAACGTTTCCAATTAATACAATTATAGCATGCAAAATAAACATTTATCATAAACATGGAATAAGATAATAACCACTTTATTATTGCCACTCGGGTATATTCCCTTTAGTCTCCCACTTGCACTAGAGTCAATAATATAGTTTGAAAAACTTTGCGTATTGAACACCTATACCTTTCTGGTGTTGCATATACGCGATTGCTAGTGGTTAACATAATCTCCGGGTCTGATAGTTTCAGGTCCGTGTGTATTTGCATGTCTTTGCGTCTCTACGCATCACTCATTCTCAAATGAGATGGCATTGTATAAATTTGGTCCTTTGGTGAGACCTTTAGTTCGTTCGGGTTAAAATATGTTTATATTATTGTCATACAATATATCTTCATAGTATTAGCCCACTTTGAACCACACCTAGTTTGATAGCAAACTTCTTAACACAAATGCCCTCCTTTGCTGCTACTATAGCAGTCATATACTTAGCCTTTTGTTGTAGTATCCGTCACAATGTTTCAACTTTGGAACTTATCCAAATCTATCATGGAACATCCTTTCCATTACATTGTGCCACCCATAGTCTAAATTGAGATACATTTAATTTGTATCTTGTGACAAAACTAGTATCAATGTAACACTTTACAATGAACTACCTTTAACTATTTGTCACTTATACATGATATATTCTTAGTTCTTCCAAAGGTCATAAGAATATCTTTACTATTGTCCAATGATCATCTTATGAATCATTCTGGCATGTGCTCATAACATTTAGAGCATAGGACATTCTGGATATATACATATCATGGTATAATCGATCAAAATCTTCATGTGATTTTACTCACCAAGTGTTGAAACACTTGAATCTTGATACAATCCGTTCCATGCAGCAAGAACCATTCTTGTTGTTTCCATATTGAACCCTTTCAATATCACATATATATATATATATGTCTGACACAACCATATTAGCGCCTCAATCTATCCATATAGATATTGATGCCAAATATTCCGGGTTTGCCCAAGTCTTTCATCGAAATCTTATTTTAATGAAATTCTTAACTTGTGTCAATACAAGATACATCATTTCCAATCAACAATATGTTCTCTACATAATGTATTAGAAATATGTCTCAGTGCTCCCACTTAATTTCTTGCAAATGCAAGCATCTTCATTATATCCGATGAATTTAAACTCTTTTAACAGTTTCATCATGGTGAAGATTCCAACTCCGGTATGCTTGCTTCAACTATTGAAGTTTGCATGCCCTTTTAGCAACCTTTGAATTAACAAAACCCTTTAGACCGTGTCTTGTACACGTCCTAGGTAACCATTCTATTAGAATAACATTGATTTGTTTGTCAAACTACCATACATCAAATTATATGTAGTGGTTGCTACATTAATCCGTCAAGACTAAATATCGCTATGAAAGATCAAATCTTGTCATAGTCAACTCCTTGAACATTGTCGTAAACTTATTTCTGACATGTCGACTATTTCATAGATGTTAAACATCCATGTCTATTTCTTTATAGATCCAAACATGATCGATAGGCTTCACGCCTTTTCAGAGGGTCTTCCAAGTTCAGAAACTTGATTTCTCGTGTATGGATACTATCACGGATTCTATGACTTCTAGTCATTTTATGGAGTCAGGGCCCATCATTGCTTCTTTGCATGTAGTAGGTTCATCATTGTCAAAACAATAACGACTTGCTTATCAAATCACACTATTTGATTCTTACCGACCCACACGGTTCAATAGGAACTCTAATCTCCTAGATCACAACCTTTGTAATCACGGGAGCCATGAGTATTGTGGTTGCCACCAGGACACTCTCTGGCGCTGCGCTACTTAGCATATATAGCTAAGGTTCAACAACCTTATCAAAGTTCTATTGTCCTCCCACTTAACTTTTCGCGAAAAATTCCTTCTCAAGAAACTTGACGTTCTAAGTAACAAACTCTTTTGTCCTCGATGTTATGGAGAAATTCCCAACAAATTCTTTGGGATAACCTACAAAGACGTGCTTATCCAACTTTGGTTGTAAACATTTTACTTATGCATAGCATACCAAAATTTAAAAAAGACAATTCAGGTTTTATCCCAAACCATAACTTATATGGTGTCATTTCAACGGATCACGATGGTGCTCTTTTTAGTGTAAAAGCGGTAGTCTCTAAAGCTTCAATCCTTAAAACATAATGGCAGTTTTATAAATGACACCCTTGATCTTACCATGTCAAACATGGTTTGATTTCATCTCTCGGATATGCCATACTCCTATGGTTTACTGGAAAACACAAATCATGGAACAATTCCTCAACTCTTAAGTGTTTTGCTAAACATGTAACTCAAATATCTTCCTTTATGATCAAATCATAAACTCTTTTATTTTCTTGTTACAATGATTTTTCACTTCATCTTGAAAGTCTTTGAACAATTTTCAAATGTTTCATACTTCTTCCTTATTAAGTAAATATATAGATATATTCACTCAAATTTCTGGAGAAAGCATATTAAGCAAAAAGATCCATCGCATATGGCTACATATAATGGACTATATACACCAATATGTATAATATCCAATAAGTTAGTCATCCGTTCCTCTTTGGCCTATGGACGGAGTTTAAATTATCTCAAGGAAAGTCTCACAAGCGTCAATTGATCAAAATCAAAGACTCCAAAAATCCATCAACATGCAGTTTCTTCATGTTTTCTTTCCAATATAATTTAAACAGCGATGTCACTTCATAAGTGATCTTTCAATCATTTGTCTTGCGACATTTTAGCAATAGTGTTTATGGATGTGATTTCTCCAACTAGACTTGTAAAAGTTCATTCATCCTTTATGGAATTTTACGGTAATTATTTGAACAACCATTGTTCTCGTAATACCGGAACAAAATAACAATTATTAAAACTAACCTTGAAGGCTAGGTTTGAGGACAATGAAAAATACAATAACACTTTATTTGTTTTCGATGAACATCATCACTCTTTTGCGAGTTACTTAGGCCGTTGCAGTTCATGAGTTGTGTTGTTCTATATGACACTTCACACCAACCAATTCGGTATCCAATACCGGTATCCAATACCTCAGAACCACATTGTTTAACAAGCAAGGAATACATCCATAACATGTATATCTTCTATATACCTAAGTTGGACATCTCCAACCTTTTCTTTTCTGCCAAATATTTTATAGATTCTCTTTCAACAATTCATTTTCTTTTAAAAGAATCTATCAACATTAATAGTGGTGTCATTCACATGACACGTAGTACAAAATGTATATAGTCAAATACTAATACCTTTGGACTTCCACTTTGAAGTGTATCACCATCATCAAATGTTTGGTGTTCTTTCAAAAATCCATTCTTTAGGAATCTATTAGTGTAGTAAACATTTTACTTACATCTTCTCTTCATCCTTATCATGAAAACTTTCATGATCAAGCTACTACAGCCTGTAAGGAAGAATCGCGAGTATATAATCTTGATATTAAAACAATTTTCTGAAACAATATCTTTCACACATGATGGTTTCTGAAACAATTTTCAGCTCCTATATAATCTTGATATTAAAACAACTTTTGAATATCAATAATCATGGAGGCAAACATGATACTTTAGATACTAACATTGGAATTCTTACTCTTGATTTAATACTACTTATTAAACTTCATGGAGTTAATAGAGTTTGCTGAAAGTTTGCAATAGGACTTATAAACTTTAAATTGACATTCAAAACAATACGATACCAGTTCGTAAAGTAAATATCCAGAATTCTATAGTTATATTATCTCAATTGAAATTAAGCATAAGGTAGTGAATAGACGCCAATGACTACAACAAATTATGCAAATTCACTTCGATTTAGTTTATGACAAATTAAGTTCGACTAATCCAAATCAGAAATGAACTCCCATTCAAAAACGACATCCCTCGTGCCTTTTTGGTGATTACATGAACCAAATCTACTACATCAAGTCCGATCATCACGTGAGTCGGTGTAGCTTCACAGACGAGCATCAATATGGCCATCATATCAACTATATGACTCATGCTTAACCTTTCGGTCCGTGTTCCGAGGCCATGTCTGTACATGCTAGGATAGCGAAGTAAGAACCTTAGTACTCGTGTGTGTAAAACTGTCTTACACCCGTTGTATGAAAGCTTAGAGTCGAGTACACCCGATAATCACGTGATGTATCGAAACACGATCCATAGAATGGTGCATACTTAAGGAAGAAGCCATTTTTATCTTGATATCTAAATGAGGGATCATCTTAAAATGCTACTAAAACGCCAAACTAGCAATATAAGATGCAAACATCTAATGTGTAAAGTGATATGATATGGTCCATGCATTTGAGCTCTATCATACGCATCATGGTATGATCTCTATCATATGCATCATGGTATGGTCTCTATCATTCCTTTGTGTGTAAGGCCAAGGGCTATGGAACTTACACGTTAGGTGTGTTGTAAGAGTATCTATCATACATCTACTTACAACATTACCATATCATGACACTAGCCCAGCAACGATCTAAACTAGACGCCTCTAATTTATCCATTGCAAGTTTTACGTGGCTTAGGGCTTTCGGAGATAGAACCGTTCTTACCTACGAACATGGAACCACAACGAGGATAACCAAGTTATTAGCAACTCGTTGTAAATCAAATATTGACTATAGTAGGAGAGACAGACACCCGCCAGCCACTTATGCAAAACTAGTTGCATGTCAGTCGTGGAACCGGTCTCATGTACGATGACATGTAAGGTTGGTCCGGGCCACTTCATCCCACTATGCCACCAATATCCAAAATACATGAAATATGTAATAATATGATCATCATCGCCCACATATAAACATATGTGTACTACCCGTGCAAAGCACCTACGCATAGACCTGGCTCTGATACCACTGTTGGGGTTCGCAGCATAGAAAACAAAAAAATTCCTACGATGGGAACTATATGCCAAGATCTATCTACTAGATACAAGCAACAGGTGGATATACATCCATGGAGAATTGACCCTCAAAAACAACAAAGCTTTCCTAACGAGTTGGAACTTGCGGATGATGCAGCCGTACACTTGCCGATCTCAAGATCGTCATGAAGTCTAGCAGGTCCGGCTCGAGCACGTCCTTCAGATCCAGCTCCAGCAAGTCCAGCACCGCAAACCAGTGGTGCATCCGTGATCGCAAACATGTCTGTTACCCCGAAAAACTCTGTCCCTCGCTCCAGCAAAGCAGCGGAAGGAGCAACTCCTTTCCAGATAAAGCCACCTGGAACATGTATCTCGCTAATCCGAGACCATGGGGGAATAATACTAGAGGGGGAGAGAGATCCTTCACGAGGAGTTGTGAGGAAGAATGAGTGAGAGGGGGCCTTTTATAGGAGGAGGGGGTACCCCCTCCATGGCCGGCGCCTCATGGAGGTGACCCTTCACCTCCCCCATTCATGTGGTGGTAACTCCCTCCACATTAAAATGCCATTCTCTTTTAAAGTCTCCACTTTAAATGCATTAAATTTCTCCAAATTTAATGCTCTCTCATTAATAAAATTCTTTTATTAAATTTATTCAGAATTTTGTTAATTACTTTAATTAACAAACATTCACATAAAACCCCCTACAACATTTTAATATTACATACAGAACCAATTTTAGCAATTTCACCCGAAACAGTTTCGGTGTCTATTGAAATAATTCTAGCGCTTTCTTAAATCTTTATCTGAAACAAATTTGCTCCAAATGGTGTCGGTATCCCTTAAGTGTGTCACCCTACGGTTCGCGAATAATGCAGACATGATCGAGACCCCTCTCAGATCAATAATCAGAAGCGGGACCTGGAGATCCATACTGACTCCTACACATTCAACGATGACTTCTGTGATCGTGAGAACCTTTAACGCTAGTAACTAAATCCCTTTGTCTCGTGATATATTACATGTCCGAGATTCGATCATCGGTATCTCCATACCTAGTTTGATCTCGTTGCCGACATGCACTCTTTTCTCGTTCTCGTGATATAACATTTGTAACACCCTCGAATCGACCCTATGCAGATTTCAGCGCTTCCCGCCAAACCCGCATAGAAACGATTCAAGGACGCCCACCAGGAACTTGCGTGCGGGTGGAAAATGAAGTAATACCATTACACAATAGTTTATGATGGAACCCACAACACATATATATACAACAATGACTCAACGAGTCAAGAATACAGATATACAATACAAAGATCCAAAGCACCTTGAAACGATACAACATCCGAGTACGGATAAGATGCAAATGGGGCTAAGAGCCCTGAAGAATAACCAATGTCGTCCATAACCCTGCCCAGGAAGAGCCAGAAGGGTAACCCTGCTAACGACGTGGAACTTATACCTGTCAAACAGAAGGGGTGCCGACAAAGGGCAAAGGAAACGGGAGTGGTCAGTACTGAGACCAGTACACGGCGAGGCTAGAATTTGGCGGCTCTCACCTACATAGGTATGGTGGAATGAAGAGGCAGCAAAGCATGCACTATACAACCTATAGAGACTCGATATAATTGTCGTCTATTAGGGAGAGATAAGGAAGACCTATTCGGAACCAACCTGATACTAACACCAATCATACCCATCCTGGTATTTCCCCCTCGAGACCAAACGAGGAGGTCAAACTGAGGAACTCACACAGTTGGCAGTTTTATTCATTCCATTATAGTTGAAGCACTTACTAGTCGGATATAGATAGCATGAGTCATCTTGATAGCATAAGTAATGGGCAGTTTTAGTTAACCATTAAATTGTAGTTGCAGTACTTACTAGTCAGATACAATTAGCATGTGACATCCCAAACCCAGTAGTTGTTGGCACTTTTATTATATTCAATTGGACTTACAAGACTTACTAGGCAGGTATAACATGACACGATACACCCTAGTTCCACCAGTTGTTGGCACTTTTATTATCCATTCCATTGTAATGAAGTTGATTACTAGTCACGTATTAAGTCAAATTTATAGCACTACTTTAGTTATGCTTGTCTATGATCGAGATACTGTGCTCCAAGTCGTCCATAACCGCGGACACGGCTTTCAGAAAGATTTACCCTGCAGGGGTGCAAAAATAGCAACACACACACGATCAACCTTGGAACAACCAAATCAAAACCCAACAAGGCTTTCACGACAAAGCAATCACAGGATTCATAAAATATTTCAGGGGGCCACCCCACTAAGCTACCCGCAACGAAGTTGGCCGGCTCCGAGACGGACCCAGGGTTTGTGTCAATGGATGTAAACGACTGGGAACCCGAAAGTGTGACTGGGCTTGTCGATACCGCGAAAACATTACACGTTCCAAAACAGTACAGGTGCTCCACGCACAATCGTAAATAAAGCAATAAAGCATGGCATAAGTACAGGATAGTAATAAAGCCCCAAACTAGTTTGTGGCCCCAAGAAATAAGAAATGAATCAAGCTCTAGATAAGGGGGATCCATAGGGTCTCCTGGATGTGGATAGTGCGAATAATCGAGGAACAGCTATCAAGTACTCGGGGCCTACGGGACACAAGTGGACATGAAAAACAAAATAGCATATATTTCCCACCGGTGCCTCTTTCATTAGTTATCCTAGCAATTTAATAGTTTTATTTAAAGTCATGATCCTCTCCACCGTAAAGCATATGACAACATTCCAACAACTATGTGGTACTTCACGACACGGGATCGCACCTGAGCAAGCGACTAAGACTCGCAAGACCATCTATCTACCAAACAACAGGTAATAGGAGGTGTCCAAGGCAATGTAAAGGCTACACGGAATATATCTGGTACGGAACACTCAAGCATCACGACATAGATAGCAATAGATCAACAGGAGGAAATAAAGACTATAAATGCAAAATAGGTAGAAAGGGGGAGAATGCTCGCCTGGAAAACACTGTCGAAGTTATATTATCCAAAGAACTTGTCGATACTCGCATCCGCTCAATGTCCTAATCCGTGAAGAAGCAAAACACTAAAAGAAACACCGGATACACTATTTAATGCTATGGTAGAAGATTGCGCATGATGCATGTATGATGCATGACATGGCAAGGATGCCATGCAACTAGACAATATTAAGCGGAACCGGGGTCCCGACAATTAATTAGAAGGTTCAAGTTGTTTTAGTGCCCCACAATTTAAAGGTTGTCCTAACAAGGCAAAACATGTCACCGGTTCGCTACGCAAAATTAAATGGGGCCAATATAAGACTAGAATAGCCGGCATATAGTCTCCATATTTAATTATTAGATGAATCGACATAATGTCCCCAAACCACATGATGAGATGCAAGCATGAATAATTAAATATGCAGCAAGATATATTATATTATAAAAATAGAGGTCTCAGATAGGGGTCACACATTGAGGGGGGTTCGGATCCCGGGGGTTCAGCATGGGCGATCTTCGGGTTCCGTGAAGGAGATCTTGGCGTGGCGAGGGTTCGGGTCTTGATTTTTCGTGAAGAAGATCTTCGGATCTGGCGCCTATATCTTGGTATCATATGATACATGCGGGCGAACGGAGATCTTGTCGAGCCAATTAACACCTCGCTACCATCTACACAGTGTCAGCTAGTTGTCAGGTTTGTGTCGTCCATGTGCACATCACTTCACATGCAACTATATCATCGATGTAGCACAAACTCCACGACATCGACCCCCAAATTACATCATCGGGAGCCTATCGCAAGGCTGAGGGAGATACCACAACGACAGGGTCTCGAACGAGGACAGCCATGGTGTTGGGAACATGTTGGAGGAGGCGCTGGGGCGACGACCGGGAAGACGAAGCTCGTCGGTCAGAGGAACATGGCGACGAGGTGCGGGGACGAGCATGACAGGTGTCGGACGGCTTGATGCAGAGGGACGGTGTGATGCAGTGGCTCGGTCATGGAGAGCACCGCTGCAGCAGCAGAGCGGGGAAGCAGGGAGATGGCAAGGTCGGTGGGCTCGCTGGCGGCCAAAAATGGAGGGGCCGCTCGCTGCAGCTCATTACGCCGGGGCTCGCGTGCTGGTTCGGAGGAATCCATCGTCGGGTCGAGGATGCGGTGCTGGTACCTGGCGGCGGATCCAGAGGGGCGTCGATGGAGGGGCTCGCTGAAGAGGCATGCGGCGCGAGGTAGGGTGAGTAGGGCGTAGACGTGGTCGGAGCATAGGACGGCCGTAGGAGGAGACGGGCTCGGCAGTGCCGGTGCAGAGGCAAGGGCGGCCGCGGCGGCGGAGCTCAGATGTGCTACGAGGGCGGATCCCACGGCGGCGCTCGGGGACCCAGAGGCGCTCGCCTCGGCGGCGGGGAACGGCGAGGCAGAGAGGTGGTGGCGGGCGTGAGGAATCGCGGGGTAGGGGTGGCGTCAGGTCTTAGAGGAAGACGACGCGTGACGGTAGGTAGCGAGCGGTGGTAAGCACTGCGGGCCAGGGTGGGGTCGCGTGCTGGGTTGACCATGGGGGTTGGTGGCCCTAGGGTACGATCGGTAGTGGGGTGGATCACGCGCGGGGTTGCGGTAGCGTGCCTGTCGGTGCGTTGCATCGAGGTGAAAGGGTTGCGGTGCACCGCGTGGTAGGTAGCGGGTGTGCGACGACAGCGCCTGTGTGCAGCAGGGAGTGGTTGGTCAGGTTAGGTTAGGGTTAGGTTAGGGTTGTGGTTGTGTGGTGGTAGGCTGGCTGGCTGGGCTTTTGGGCCTGGCCGACTGCCTCCCCTAATAAAAATGTTTTATTTATTTTTATTTTATAAAACCTTTCGCAAACAGTTTTTAGACAAAATAAAATATCCGGAAGAGGACGGGGTTTACATTTGAAAAAGAGACGGGTATTTAGAAAAGGAAGATAGACTTTAGAGAAATACTTTTTTGGCAAACTTATGCATGATGATGATGATGCTCAAATGCAATGTGGCATGATGACATGAACATGCAGTCATGATGATGCATAAATTAGTAAACAATCAAACGATTTTCTAGTAGTGGTTTTAGCGGGGTGCTACAACATTCTAGTGATGACATCACTTGCTTGTAAGCTATCTTAATGTGATATCACCGAGAGGGCCCACAGTATATCTATCAGTCATCGCGATGGACAAATCCCACTCTTGATTCATGAGCCTCAACATAACACCTTTGTAGAACTGAACCCACCTTTATAGTCACCCTGTTACGGTGTGACGTTTGATGTTATCAAGATACTCTTCCAGTGTCAGCAATTAACATGATCTCATGGTCTAAGGACTAAGATTACTTTGTATGATGTTATAGCAATATAAACATAATGACTTTGATCGTAATGCTATACTTTGGATGAATGTTCATCACATCATTCCACCAATGTTGTGACCTCGTTATTAACAACATCCAATGTCCATGATCAGGAAACCTTGATCATCTTGTTCATCAACGAGCTAGTTTATATAAGAGGCATTGCTAGGAACTTTGTATTTTGTTTATTAAACACACATGTATCAACGTTTCCCATTAATACAATTATAGCATGCAAAATAAACATTTATCATAAACATGGAATAAGATAATAACCACTTTATTATTGCCTCTCAGGCATATTCCCTTCACACACATGTAATGAATCTGGTGGATCTAGCTGTAGTTTGTGAAAAGATAACACATGCAATGACTCTGGTGGATCCATATGTGGTTTTTGAAAAACATAGACATGCAATGACAGTGGTGGATCCGTATGTGGTTTGTGAAAAGAACACACATGCAATGACACTGGTGGATCCATGTGGTTCATGAAAATTACACACATGCAATGACTCTGGTGGATACATATGTGGTTTGTCAAGAGAACACAAACGCAATGACTCTAGTGATGATTTAGGAAAAGAACATTCATGAAATGACTCTGGTTGATCCATATTTGGTTCATGAAACGAACACACATGCAATGACTCTGGTGGATCCGTATGTGGTTTGTGAAACAAACAAACATGCAATGACTAGTGGATCCATATGTGATTTGTGAAAAGAACATACATGCAATGGCTCTAGTGGATAGATATGTGGTTTGTGAAAAGAACATACATGCAATAACTCTAGTGGATCCATATGTGGTTTGTGAAAAGAAGAGACATGCAATGACTGTTGTGGATCCATATGTGGTTCCTGAAAAGAACAAACATGCAATGACTCTGGTGGATCCATATGTGGTTCATGAAAAGAACACACATGCAATGACTCTAGTGGATCCATATGTGGTTCATGAAAAGAACAAACATGCAATGATAGTGGTGGATCCATATTTGGTTTGTGAAAAGAACACACATGCAATGACATTGGTGGATCCATGTGGTTCATGAAAAGAACACACATCCAATGACTCTGATGGTCCATATGTGGTTTGTGAAAAGAACACCCATGCAATGACTCTTGTGCTGGTTTAGGAAAAGAAAATGCATGAAATGACTCTTGTGGATCCATATGTTGTTCATGAAAAGAACAGACATGCAATGACTCTGCTTGATCCATATGTGGTTCATGAAAAGAACACACATGTAATGACTCTAGTGGATCCATATGTGGTTCATGAAAAGAACACACATGCAATGACAGTGGTGGATCCATATTTGGTTTGTGAAAAGAACACACATGCAATGACACTGGTGGATCCATGTGGTTCATGAAAAGAACACACATCCAATGACTCTGGTGGATCCATATGTGGTTTGTGAAAAGAACACACATGCAATGACTCTAGTGCCAGTTTAGGAAAAGAACAGACATGAAATGACTCTAGTTGATCCATATGTGGTTCATGAAAAGAACACACATGCAATGACTCTTGTGGATCCATATGTGGTTTGGGAAAAGAACAAACATGCCATGACTCTGCTGGATAAATATGTGGTTCATGAAAAGAACGCACATGCAATGACACCAATTGTGGTTCATGAAAAGAACACACATGCAATGACACTGGTGGATCCATGTGGTTCATGAAAATAAGACACATGCAATGACTCTAGTGGATCCATATGTGGTTCATAAAAATAAGACACATGCAATGACACTGGTGGGTCCATATGTGGTTTGTGAAAATAACACACATTCAATGAGTCTATTTGTGGTTTAGGAAAAGAACACAAATGCATTGACACTGGTGGATCCATATGTGGTTTGTGAAAAGAACACACATGCAATGACTCTGGTGGATCCATATGTGGTTTGTGAAAAGAACAGACATGCAATGACAATGGTGGATCCATATGTGGTTTGTGAAAAGAATAGACATGCAATGACACTGGTGGATCCATGTGGTTTATTAAAAGAACACACATGCAATGACTCTTGCGGATCCATATGTGGTTTGTCAAAAGAACACACATGCAACGACTCTAGTGCTGATTTAGGAAAAGAACACACATGTAATGATTCTGATTGATCCATATGTGGTTCATGAAATGAACACACATGCAATGACTCTGGTGGATCCATATGTGGTTTGTGAAAAGAACAGGCATGCAATGACTCTAGTGGATCCATATGTGGTTTGTGAAAAGAATAGACATGCAATGACTCTGGTGGATCCATATGTGGTTTGTGAAAAGAACAAACATGCAATGACTCTGGTGAATCCATATGTGGTTTGTGAAAAGAACAAACATGCAATGACGCTGGTGGATCCATATGTGGTTCATGAAAAGAATAGACATGCAATGACTCTGGTGGATCCATATGTGGTTCATGAAAAGAACACGCATGCAATGACTCTGGTGGGTCCATATGTGGTTCATGAAAATAGCACACATGCAATGAATCTAGTGGATCCATGTGGTTCATGAAAAGAACACACATCCAATGACTCTGGTGGATCCATATGTGGTTTGTGAAAAGAACACACATGCAATGACTCTAGTGCTGGTTTAGGAAAAGAATACATAGGAAATGACTCTGGTTGATCCATATGTGGTTCCTGAAATGAACACACATGCAATGACTCTGGTGGATCCATATATGGTTTGTGAAAAGAACAGACATGCAATGATTCTAGTGGATCCATATGTGGTTTGTGAAAAGAACAAACATGCGATGACTCTGGTGGATCCATATGTGGGTTGTGAAAAGAACAGACATGCAATGACTCTGGTGGATCCATATGTGGTTCATGAAAAGAGCACACATGCAATGACTCTAGTGGATCCATATGTGGTTCATGAAATAACACACATGCAATGACTCTAGTTGATCCATATGTGGTTCATGAAAAGAACACACATGCAATGACACTGGTGGATCCATGTGGTTCATGAAAACAAAACACATCCAATGACTCTGGTGGATCCATGTGTGGGTTGTGAAAAGAATAGACATGCAATGACTCTGGTGGATCCATATGTGGTTCATAAAAAGAACACACATGCAATTACACGAGTTGTGGTTCATGAAAAGAACACACATGCAATGACACTGGTGGATCCATGTGGTTCATGAAAATAACACACATGCAATGCATCCGGTGGATCCATATGTGGTTTGTGAAAAGAACAGACATGCTATGACGCTAGTGCTGATTTAGGATAAGAACACACATGCAATGACTCTATTTGTGGTTCATGAAAGAACACACATGCAATGACTGTGGTGGATCTAGCTATGTTTTGTGAAAAGAACACACAAGCAATAACTCTGGTGGATCCATATCTGGTTTGTGAAAAGAACACACATGCAATGATTCTGGTGGATCCATATGTGGTTTGTGAAAATAACACACATTCACTGACTCTATTTGTGGTTCATGAAAGGAACGCACACACATTGACACTGGTGGATCTATATGTGGTTTGTAAAAATAACACACATGCAATCAAACTGGTGGATTCATATGTGGTTTGTCAAAAGAACACAAATGTAATGACTATAGTGCTGATTTAGGAAAAGAACACACATGCAATGAATCTGGTGGATCCATATGTGGTGTGTGAAAACAACAGACATGTAATGACTTTAGTGGATCCATATGTGGTTTGTTAAAAGAACAGACATGCAATGACTCTGTTGGATCCATATGTGTTTTGTGAAAAGAATAGACAAGCAATGACTCTAGTGGTTCCATATGTGGATCATGAAAAGAACACACATGAAATGACTCTAGTTGATCCGTATGTGGTTCATGAAAAGAAGACACATGCAATGACTCTGGTGGATCCATATGTGGTTTGTAAAAAAATAGACATGCAATGACTCTAGTGGATCCACATGTGGTTCATGAAAAGAACACACATGCAATGAGTCTGGTCGATCCATATGTGGTTCATGAAAAGAACACACATGAAATGACTCTGGTTGATCCATATGTGGTTCATGAAAAGAACACACATGCAATGACTCTGGTGGATCCAGTTGTGGTTCATGAAAAGAGCACTCATGCAATGACTCTGGTTTATCTAGCTGTGGTTTGTGAAAAGAACACACATGCATTGGCTCTAGTGGATCCCTATGTGGTTTATGAAAAGAATAGACATGCAATGACAGTGGTGGATCCATATGTAATTTCTGAAAAGAACACTCATGCAATGACACTAGTGGATCCATGTGGTTCAATAAAAGAGCACACATGCAATGACTCTGGTGGATCCGTATGTGGTTTGTCAAAAGAACACACATGCAATGACTCTAGTGCTGAGGAAATGAACACATATGAAATGACCTCGTTGATCCATATGTGGTTCATGAAACGAACACACATGCAATGACTCTGGGGGATCCATATGTGGTTTGTGGAAAGAACAATCATGCAATGACTCTAATGGATCCATATGTGGTTTGTGAAAAGAACAGGCATGCAATGACTCTGGTGGATCCATATGTGGTTTCTGAAAAGAACATACATGCAATGACTCTAGTGGATCCATATGTGGTTCATGAAAAGAACAGACATGCAATGACTCTGGTGGATCCATATCTGGTTCATGAAAATAACACACATGCAATGACTCTGGTTGATCCATATGTGGTTCATGAAAAGAACACACATGCAATGACACTGGTGGATCCATGTGGTTCATGAAAAGAACGCACATCCAATGACTCTGGTGGATCCATATGTGGTTTGTGAAAAGAACACACATGCAATGACTCTAGTGCTGGTTTAGGAAAAGAACAAACATGGAATAAATCTGGTGGATCCATATGTGGTTTGTGAAAAGAACACACATGCAATGACTCTAGTGGATCCATATGTGGTTCATGAAAAGAACACACATGCAATGACATGAGTTTTGGTTCATGCAAAA
>CAJUXJ010000762.1:0-21979 GCA_910589775.1 Avena eriantha | reverse complement strand
TAGACCATGAGATCATGCTAATTGCTAACACCAGAAGAGTATCTTGATAACATCAAACGTCACACCGTAATAGGGTGACTATAAAGGTGGGTTCAGTGCTACGAAGGTGTTATGTTGAGGCTCATGATCAAGAGTGGAATTTGTCAATCCCGATGACGGATAGATATACTCTGGGCCCTCTTGATGATATCACATTAAGATAGCTTGCAAGCAAGTGATGTGATCACTAGAATGTTATATCACGGGAACGAGAAAAGAGTGCATGTCGGTAACGAGATCAAACTAGGTATTTGGATACCGATGATCGAATCTTGGACATGTATTATATCATGAGACAAAGGGATTAAGTTACTATGTTAAAGGTCCTCACGATCACAGGTATTTGGATTCTCTTCACACATTCTCATTTCAAATATTAAACATGCACTCCCTCCATCCCAATTTCATTTCCTAACAAAAACATACCAGTATATTACATCATCTAAAGAAACAAAATCATGTCAACTACAAGGTACTTATTCATCACTTCTTCAGTCATGGTTTCACAAAACATTACATTATAATCTCTCAACAAACATAACCACAACATGGTTTCACAAAACATCACATTACGATCTCTCAACAAACGTAATCACAGAAACAAGTATATTACATCAACTCAAGAAACAAAATCATGTCGACTACAAGGTACTTACACATCACCTGTCCTGTCATGGTTTCGCAAAACATTACATTACAGTCTCTCAACAAACAAAATAACAGAAACAAGTATAGTACATCATCTCAAGAAACATAATCATGTCAACTACAATGTATTTATGCATCACTAGTCCAGTCATGGTTTCACAAAACATTACATTACAATGTCCCAACAAACATAATAACAGAAACAAGTACGATACATCATGTTAAGAAACATAATCATGCCAACTACAATGTACTTATGTCTTATTACATATGACATGCCCAGGGTAGCAGCTCTCATCAGATCTCATCAATGTCGACCACCTCATTCTGTTCAGCCACTACAAGGGCATCTACATCCACTATAACCTATTCAACAACATCAGAAATGGTACCAAGGAAGAACACCTTCCTGGTTCGCTTCTTTCGCCGCATAATCTGCATAAGATCTTTAGTATCCAAAACATCTATGAATTCCTGCTTCTTATGATGCCACCACCGGATTTTTGCCATCTGCTTAGGGCCAATACTGATTTCCTTACCGATCATCTCTCTTATTTCATCAAGAGTTATGTTTTTGGAATCGACAGTGATCTCCATAGTACATGACGAAACTAGCTTATTAACTCCCTCATCAAGTTTTGCCATGTATGAATCCACTTCTATGCGTATACTGAACTTATCTAGATCAGCATCTATTGGTCCATATTCTCTAGGAGCAGAAGCTCTGGCAGCAAGATCTCCAGCATCTGCATACATATCATCAATCATCGCTTCAACTTTCACCTTACGATCAGCTGCACAACACTCCCAAACCATCTGAAGCTAATGGGAGTGCTCAGTTTGTTGATAGGTATCATTCATGTTGCGCCACACCAATTTCGTCATCTGTCTAGAACCCCAGGGAATTCTAGTGGCAAGCATATCTACTAGCTGTGAAACAGACACAACCTCTTTGCAATTCACAAGAAGATGCACATCTTGCCCGAACACAACCCTCTCGCAACCAAAATCAAGTTTTGCAGTGTACTGCCGAACATGAACTATGAACTCATATAGGTCCCTTGTATCAAAGTTGTGCCTAATTTGATTAAAAAGGGGAACATTTTAGTTCATTCGATTCTATTATGCCGTAACTAATCTACTTGCAAGATAAGGCATAGATAAGAAAAATTCACCTCTTGCTCTTCTCCCTGGTTTTTTTCTTCGAGATCTGAGTGCTGCATCCGCCCACCGGAGCCGAACAATCCACCGCAGACCTTGCTTTTCTCTTCAACCCGCTGCTCGTAGGTACCTTGGGAGCAGAATCCTTACTGGCCTCCTCGCTAATCAGGGCTGAAGACCTCGCCGCTGCTACGCATTGAGCCCCAGGCTTGGGCCCCGACAGACCCTTTTCAGTCGGCGACGTAGCTACAACCTTCGCCTTGCAAGACACGCTAGGCCACCGCCGCCGGATTCAGTGTCGGGTGAGGGAGAAAAACAGTCCTCCGACGCCGGCAAATTTAGGGTCGGGGAAGGGAAGAAAAGGGACTGCCGCTGCAAGATTCAGTGTCGAGAGTTAGGAAAGTACAGTAATGGATTTGCCCCTACGACATGTGCATGGTGGCTAAGAAGAGTTACCAGGGAAGGAGGGGCACAGCATGAACTAGTGTAACAGAATATCCTGACTTAACGGGCGTGATTTGAAAATATTGGGCTTGGCCATCATTCACTCGAAAGACCACTCTCAGCAATTGGCGCCCCAACTTTTCGAATCACGGTGATAAAAATCAACTCTGGTGGATCCATATGTGGTCTATGAAAAGAACAGACATGCAATGACTCTAGTTGTGGTTAATGAAAAGAACACACATGCAATGACACTAGGGGATCCATATATGGTAAATGAAAAGAACACACATGCAATGACACTGGTGTATCCATGTGTGGTTTGTGAAGAGAACACACATGCAATGCCACTAGTGGATCCATATGTGGTTTGTCAAACGAACACACTGAAGGAAATATGCCCTGAGAGGCAATAATAAAGTTGTTATTATGTATTCCTTGTATATGATAGATGTTTATTTTGCATGCTATAATTGTATTGATAGGTAACATCAATACATGTGTGTTTAATAAACAAAAAGGGTTCCTAGTTATGCCTCTCTTATAGACTAGCTCGTTGATTAACAAGATGATCAAAGTTTCCTGATCATGGACATTGTATGTTGTTAATAACGAGGTCACAGCATTTGTGAAATGATTTGATGAATATTCATCCGAAGTATAGAATTACAACCAAAGTCATTATGTTTATATTGCTATAACATCATACGAAGTAGTCTTACTCCTTAGACCATGAGATCATGTTAATTGCTAACACCAGAAGAGTATCTTGATAACATCAAACGTCACACCGTAATAGGGTGACTATAAAGGTGGGTTCAGTGCTACGAAGGTGTTATGTTGAGGCTCATGATCAAGAGTGGAATTTGTCAATCCCGATGACGGATAGATATACTCTGGGCCCTCTCGATGATATCACATTAAGATAGCTTGCAAGCAAGTGATGTGATCACTAGAATGTTATATCACGGGAACGAGAAAAGAGTGCATGTCGGTAACGAGATCAAACTAGGTATTTGGACCGATGATCGAATCTTGGACATGTATTATATCATGAGACAAAGGGATTAAGTTACTATGTTAAAGGTCCTCACGATCACAGAAGTCATCGTTGAATGTGCAGGAGTCAGTATGGATCTCTAGGTCCCGCTTCTGATTATTGATTTGAGAAGGGTATCAATCATGTTTGCATTATTCGTGAACTGTAGGGTGACACTCTTAAGGGTTACCGAACACCATTTTGGAGCACATATGTTTCAGACAAAAGAACTGCAAAGCACTGGAATTATTTCGATGGAAACTAGAATTGTTTTGGTGAAATTGCAGAAAATGGTTCTGCATGTGATATTGAAATGTTGCAAGGGGTTTTATGTGAATGTTTGTTAATTAAAGTAATTAACAAAATTATGAATAAAAAAATAAAATAGTTGTATTAAACGAGAGTTGCATTAAATTTGGTGGAAATTTAATGCATGTGAGTGTTATTTTGGGTGGAGCTTGAATTGATGTGAGTGGAGCTTCCACCACATGAATGAGGAAGAGGTGGGGGCACCCCCCTTGGCCACTGGCCATGGGAGGGGAGGAGCCCCCCTCTCCTATAAAAATACCCTTCTCCTCCCTCACAAAGCACACCTCCTCGTGAAGGATCTCTCTCCCCCTCTAGATATTACCCCATGGTCTCAGATTAGCGAGATACATGTTCCCGGTGGCCTTGCGTCTGGAAGGAGTTGCTTCTTCCGCTAATTCGCTGGAGTGAGGAGGTGGAGGTTGTCCGGTGGCTTGAACGTGTGTGCGAGGACGGATACGCTGCTGATTTGCGGCGCTAGGACATCCACACTATCTTGAGATCGGCAAGCGTACAACTACATCATCCACGAGTTCCAACTCGTTAACAAAACTCTGTTGTCTTCGAGGGTAAGTTCTCAATGTATGTATATCCACCCGTTGCTTTGTATCTAGTAGATAGATCTTGGTGTATAGTTCTCATCGTAGGAATTTTTTGTTTTCTATGCTACGAACCCAATAGTGGTATCAGAGCCTAATCTATGCGTAGG
The DNA here is from genome assembly GCA_910589775.1 of Avena eriantha. Taxonomy (NCBI): domain Eukaryota; kingdom Viridiplantae; phylum Streptophyta; class Magnoliopsida; order Poales; family Poaceae; genus Avena; species Avena eriantha. The sequence continues at coordinate 17,633 of CAJUXJ010000762.1, read as the reverse complement.
TGCTTTGCACGGGTACTACACATATGTTTATATGTGGGCGATGATGATCGTGTTATTGCTTCTTTCATGTATATTGGATATTGGTGGCATAGTGGGATGAAGCGGCCCGGAGCAACCTTACATGTCATCGTACATGAGACCGGTTTCACGAATGACATGCAACTAGTTTTGCATAAGTGGCTGGCGGGTGTCTGTCTCTCCTACTATAGTCAATATCTGATTTACAACGATTTGCTAATAACTTGGTTATCCTCGTTGTGGTTCCATGTTCGTAGGTAAGACCGGTTCTATTTCCAAAAGCCCTAAGCCACGTAAAACTTGCAATGGATAAATTAGAGGCGTCTAGTTCAGATTGTTGATGGGCTAGTGTATTGATATGGTAATGTTGTAAGTAGATGTATGGTAGACACTCTTACAACACAATTAACGTGTAAGTTCCATAGATCTTGGCCTTACACACAAAGGAATGATAGAGATCATACCACGATGCAAATGATAGAGATCAAATGCATGGACCATATCATCTCACTTTACACATTAGATGTTTGCATCTTATATTGCTAGTTTGGCGCTTTTAGTAGCATTGTAATATGATCCCTCATTTAGATACCAAGATAAAATGTGTTCTTCCTTGAGTATGCACCGTTCTATGGATCGTGTTTCGAGACATCACGTGATGATCGGGTGTACTTGACTCCACACTTTCATACAACGGGTGTAAGACAGTTTTACACACGCGAATACTAAGGTTCTTACTTGGCGAGCCTAGCATGTACAGACATGGCCTCGGAACACGGACCGAAAGGTTAAGAATGAGTCATATAGTTGATATGATGCCCATATAGATGCTCGCCTTTGAAGCTACACTGACTCACGTTATGATCGGACTTGGTGTAGTTGATTTGGTTCGTGTAATCACCAAAAGGACACGAGGGATGTCGTTTTTGAGTGGGAGTTTATTAGTAATTTGGATTAGTTGAACTCAATCTATCATAAACTTAGTCTAAATAAAATTTACAAGTTCTGTTGTAGATGGCACCACCTGTTTTTAATTTCAATGTGTTCATGGAGAAAGAGAAACTTGCTGTGAATTGTAGCAACTTCACCAACTGGGCTATGAATTTGAGGATTCTCCTCACTGCTGCACAAAAGCAATATGTGCTAGAGGCGCTGCTAGCCCTCCCGCCAGCTCCTGATGCCCCTGACGAGGAAAATAATGTCTATATAACTCTTCAGGAGGACCACAACTTAGTTCATTGCGGCATACTGTATGGGCTAGAGCCAGAACTCCGAAAGCCTTTCGAAAATGGCAATGCCTTTGATACCATGGGAGAATTGAAAATGATTTTCAATACTCATGCTACCGTATAGAGTTATAATGCTTCTGAAAAGTTCTTTAGCTGCATGATGGAGGAGAACTGCTCCGTTAGTGAGCACGTACTCAAAATGTCTAGGTACGCTGATAAGCTTGTGTCCTTCGGAATACCGATTCCCATTGACCTAGGCATACATCGTGTTCTCCAATCTCTGCCACCTAGCTACAAGAGCTTCGTGATGAACTATAACATGCAGGGCATGAAGAAATGATGTAGCCCGACCTTCGGTCGTTACCACATCATGGTCTCCAACTTATGCCAAGTCGCCATGGACTCCAAAGGTGAATCCGTTCCTCTATGCGAACCCACTTCCTACCCTCTTGAATGGCTTGCTACTTCATACCACTACTCTGTGCATCATCAGGTACGAACCCCCGCCGCGTCGACCCACAAGCCCTGAAGTTGGACCTGTCCTGAAGCTACCTGAGCCGGAGTGTCCGGCGCAGCCGGACTGTCCGGCGCGACTCGGCCGGAGTGTCCGGCCTACCCCAGCCCCGTCCTGGCGCGAACATTCTGTGTGCTACATCGGACTCTACCCGGACACTACCCGGAGTGTCCGGCCACCCCGGACTGTCCGGCCCACTCGACCAGGAGTGTCCGGCCTACGCGATGGGCCTGCGTGCCAACATCTGGGCCCTTGGCCCATGTACCCCTCTATTCCGCACCAAACCCTAGTTTTATGCCCAAACTACCCCTGAACTTGTGGCTGGCCTATAAATAGAGCCCCCACTCCTCATTGTATCCCTTAGGCATAGATGATAGACTAAAGAAAACCACCCTTTGTGGAATCTCTAGTTTTGCCTCATCCCCTTCTACCAAAGGGCATCGACTATCGTCACCACCTCGTTGGAGTTTGCATCGCGCCTCCCTCATTGTACAAGGCCTTGGCATCGGTGTCCCTTTGCCAAGACGTCAAGACCCTCTCCAAGGTGTTCTTCCCTCTCCGCTTGGGATTGATGGGAGCACGTTGACTGATCTTTCCTTGCGAGGATTCTATCGGACCGGTGGCCACCGGTGAGAGTAGTCGGCCTTGTATCGTGTGTGTTTTGTGTGTGTTCATCGTGTTCTTCGCGAGGTGTGTGTCCGCTTCCGCTACCTTCTCCCTTTCCCCTCGCTTTCCCATCGATTTCACCACGAGATCCGTGAAGATCGGGACACCCTAGAGGTTTGCCCTCATCATCTGGTATCAGCAGCTTTTGGTTGCCACGGATTTCTCATCGATTTGGTCTTTTCCCTATAAATTCGAAAATTCCACCAAAAATAGCCCCAATTCGTGTTTTGGACCGATCTGTGATTTGAGTGTGTTTTGGTAGGTTTTGATCCGTGGATTACTTGCTAAACTTGTTGATCTACCTTCCCCTGCGTTTCCATGGCCTAATTCCTTGATTTCCCCCATCAATTTGAGGTTTTGGTTTGAGTTTTTCCGCCAAAACTCGTCCCGTTCGTGTTCTGGAAGTTCTGGTTCGACTGGACCGGACTGTCCGGCCAAAACGGACCGAAATATCTGCCCCACCGGAGTTTCCAGCCTAAACTGACCGGAATATCCGGCCCGGCCGGACTGTCCGGCCTGCGCGCCCCGGACTGTCCGCCCCCCCTGCTGACAAAAAAAATCTGCTTCACGGTTTTGAGCATAACTTTTGCATACGAACTCGGATTTTGGTGTTCTTTAGCTCGTTTTGAATAGGAGAAGGAGCTCTACATCATCATATCTGTGCTTCATGCTATCTACTCCATCCAAATTCCTTGAGCAAGGCGGAATCCACGAATAAAGGGTGAAGATCGGCGACGAAAGGTATAAAATTCCGCGACTTCTCCCCACTTGCATCCCTTTGTGAGCCACACTATCTTTGCGTTCAACAAACACCTATTGAGACTAGTTTCTCCTATGATTGCTTGGGATATGCACATTTGATACCTTGTAGAATTCCGAGCAAAGGTTGTGAGCGTGCTATCTCATATAGTTATCTTGTATAGTTGTTGGCACAAGGAAGAGGCAAGTGAAAAATAAAAGAAAAGGAGAAAAAAATAGAAAAATAAAAAGAAGAAAAAAGAAAGAAAGAAACAAATGCCTCATAGAATAGGAAGCGCAAGCTCGGTGAACATCAAATAGGTGGTACTTATTGTGCATATCTTGTAGCCCACCAATTTATTGCAATCGAACTAGCGTCTCTCCTTGCACTTGTGCGACACGAGCTTATAGTCTTCGCTAGGTAATCATTTGGTTCTTAGCTCACTTTCTCCGTCGCACAAGTCCCATTTATCCCACCGTGTGTGTTTCCTTGTACATATTTCCTCTTGTGGATTGACTTGTTTTGCTTTGTGATCATTGTGGTTCTTTACTTGCCATTACAATATCTTGATTTCGGATTGTTCTTGGACACACCACCTTCCATACCTATCCACCATAAGCTTTGTGTGTGTTTGTTTTTTAGTGGTTAGTTGGTTTTGGTGTTCCGCGTGAACTTCACTTTGCTTGGTTTTGATTGCTCTCAAGTGTTGCCACTTGCACGATACTATCTTCCAAGGTAAAGTAAGGTTTGGCGTTGCATTCCTAACCCCCTACCACTTCCATATACACCACTTGGTCTTGTGAATCATGTCTAGGGACTCCGGAACCGAGGATGATTTATATGAAGAATCCATGATGAGCCACCACGACTACGACTCCACAAGTATAGAGGACATGATGGAGCACTACACCGACAATGGCTCCTCATGCTTTGAGGACCCGGAGCATTGCACATATGACGGCTCCATATGCATGGAAGACATGGAGCACGTCATCAACTCTGGCTCCTCAAGCATGGAGGAATTGGAGCTCTACATCGACAATGGCTCCTCATGCATGGAGCCTACACTGACAATGGCTCCACATGCTTGGGTGACATGGAGTACTACATCAACAACGACTCCCAAAACATGGATGACTTCGAGTGCTACAACGACGACGCCTCACCAAGCATGGAGGACATGGCGAGCTTCATCCACTTCGAGGGCTCTTCAATGAGCCATGAAGAATACCTCCACCGCTTAGAGATGGAGAACTACTACGCCAAGCTAGCGGAGACGCATCATCAAGAAACCATGAACTTCAAGGCCAAGCGTGCCACACCAAAGGGCACCACCTACTTCGATGATCCACCTCCAAGGCGTCAAGCGCCACCACCTACATGGCGTCATGCACCACCATCTCCAAGGCGACGAGCCCCATCACCTCCAAGCCGTTGTGCACCACCATCTCCAAGGCGACGAGCGCCATCACCTCCAAGCCGTCAAGCGCCACCATCTCCAAGGCACCAAGCACGACCATCTCTAAGGCGTCAAGTGCACGAACCTCCAAGGCAACAGGTGCCACCGCCTACAAGGAGAGTGGCGCCCCAACATCATCTTCCCAAAGAGGCGCCACAAAGCAAGAATCTCCATCGACATACATCCTCTAGAGATCATAGCCAACATCAAGAGGATACAAGACGTTGTTCAAGGCATCTTCGCCATGAAGACGGAGATTACATGTTGAGCACCATACATAATGCTCAACGAAGCTCAAGAAGGCACCACCATGAAAGGAAGAGTGCCAAGGACAAGGAGCATCATCGCGAGTGTCATGTGGATGACCAAGTGCGCCATCTACATCAACCTTTGGCAAGGCACGCCAATGACCTCCATCGACACCATCATAAGGCACCTTCAACTACTTGTGCCACCACCAAAATGGCACCAAGAGCAAGCTCTCCTCCACGCCCTCAAGCTTCAACGCCAAGACTTGACGTCCTAGATGACGCATGCAACCTCATGGACGAGGAGGACGAAGACCTATACTTCGCCAAGTTGGACGAGTACATCAAGAGGACTACACAAGCCAAGGTGTAAGATAGCGACGACAAGGTCGAGAATGGTGTGCATGGGACTTTCCCTTCACCAAAGGAGGCGCATGGAGTTGAGAGAACCGAGCCTGCCCCTACATGCTTGAGTGATGATGTTGTACCAATCCCATGTGAGTATGAGAGCCACTTAGCCCACTTGAGTGAGAACAAGAGTGAGATGAGTGACTCCACCACACATGAGATTGAGTGCTTCCATTTGGAGGGCATGATTGATACACCGAGTGAGTTGAGAGTCGTAGTTGATAGGTCATGTGAAACCACTTTGATTTCTAATGACTTACGCTCTACCTCTAGTGTGTTTTCTCATGTTGTGCTAGATTCCATGGATCAAGAAGCGCCAAGCTTGGAGATGATGATGCCTCCGACCAAGAAGATGTACATGGTGGATGAAGATGATGCCATCCCCATACATGATGAAGAAGTCGTCCACATGGAGGCCAACACTACCACAACACCCACTTCATATGAGAGGTATGAACAAGGTAAAAATAAGGGTGTTGATGATGCCATGATCCCATTAGTGGACATGATGACTTGTGATGATTGGCATGCTATGGATGATGTTTGTGATATCACATATGCTTCATTGATTTTTCCATGTGATACTTTGCCTTTGCATAATGTTGAGCATGTGAAATTATTTGATTGTGATGATGTTGCCATAGACATGCCATGCTCTAAACATTACATTGATGATATCATTGCTTGCACTTTGTTGAACAATTGCTCTTTCCTATGTTTTGCTTGTAATGATGTTACCAATGGTACCCCTCGGATAATGCTTTGTCATGAATGTTTTACAATCTCTCCCGTTGCTTGCAATAAGTTGAATAATTGCTCTTTCACTTGTTTTGCTTGCAACAATAATTCTACTATGGTTTATATTGAGATGGCCCCCATAGCTTTCTCAAATTTTGGAGATTTTGGTAAATGCCATGATAAGCATGTTCACCACTTGCATACTCACCATGCATATATTTCATACTTGATTGACACTCATGGTGATGTGCACAAGAAGAGATGCGTCATGATGGATGATGTGTTTCTCTACCATGCACACACGTTCTTCCTTTGTGTTTGATGTGTGTAGGTACCCGCATGATCATGTCAACCTTTTGTGTTTGATGTGTGAAGGTACAATTGCGAACGCGTCAATCTCTATGGATCAAAAGTTGACAAGACGAATCGAAGAGAGTTACCTAGGGCTATCCTTCAACGAGTTATCTCTACAACATAAGGTGACTTCCTTCTACTTGAGGACTCATGCTATAATATTCATGAATTGGCTACGCTTTGAGTGTTGCTTCGCTTTTGTTGTGAGTTTTGTAGGCTTCATGGAAGGCAAAGGAACATTGAAGTGTTGTCAAGTCAATCTTTTTGAGGACGACTATATGGTGAACCCCAGGATCAACAAGGTCTCTCGACATATTCTACTTTGTGATCAGCGTGTAGAGTCGAGGACGACTCTTCTTGAAGGGAGGGGAGATGATGTAGCCCGACCTTCGGTCGTTACCACATCATGGTCTCCAACTTATGCCAAGTCGCCATGGACTACAAAGGTGAATCCGTTCCTCTATGCGAACCCACTTCCTACCCTCTTGAATGGCTTGCTACTTCATACCACTACTCTGTGCATCATCAGGTACGAACCCTCGCCGTGTCTACCCACAAGCCCTGAAGTTGCACCTGTCCTGAAGCTACCTGAGCTGGAGTGTCCGGCGTGACTCGGCCGGAGTGTCCGGCCTACCCTAGCCCCGTCCTGGCGCGGACATTCTGTGTGCTACATCGGACTCTACCTGGACACTACCGGGAGTGTCCGGCCTACGCGATGGGCCAGCGTGCCAACATCTGGGCCCTTGGCCCATGTACCCTTCTATTCCGCACCAAACCCTAGTTTTATGCCCAAACTACCCCTGATCTTGTGGCTGGCCTATAAATAGAGCCCCCACTCCTCATTGTATCCCTTAAGCATAGATGATAGACTAAAGAAAACCCCCCTTTGTGGAATCTCTAGTTTTGCCTCATCCCCTTCTACCAAAGGGCATCGACTATCGTCACCACCTCGTTGGAGTTTGCATCGCACCTCCCTCATTGTACAAGGTCTTGGCATCGGTGTCCCTTTGCCAAGACGTCAAGACCCTCTCCAAGGTGTTCTTCCCTCTCCGCTTGGGATTGACAGGAGCACGTTGACTGATCTTTCCTTGCGAGGATTCTATCGGACCGGTGGCCACCGGTGAGAGTAGTCGGCCTTGTATCGTGTGTGTTTTGCGTGTGTTCATCGTGTTCTTCGCGAGGTGTGCATCCGCTTCCGCTACCTTCTCCCTTTACCCTCGCTTTACCATCGATTTGACCACGAGATCCGTGAAGATCGGGCCACCCTAGAGGTTTGCCCTCATCAAGAAATCTGCTCCCGAGCTTCTGTCAATGCTTAAGACTGCAGAAGTGGAGATTAGGAAAGAACATCAAGTGTTGATGATCAATAAGACCATCGGTTTCAAGAAGGACAAGAAAGGCAAGCAGAAGGGAAAGAAGGGCGGCAAATCTATTCCCGCACCTAAAAGGAAATCCCGAGCTGGCCCTAAGTCTGATACCGAGTGCTACTATTGCAAGGGGACTGGCCATTGGAAGCGCAACTGCCCCAAGTATTTGGCGGACAAGAAGGCCGGCAAGGCAAACAAAGGGGCTATGAAACAAGCGACAACTAGCAAGGGATGAGGTCACAATGCAGGTCGGCAATGGATCAAGAGTTGATGTGATCGCCGTCGGAACGCTGCCTCTCCATATGCCGTCAGATTAGTGATAAATTTAAATAATTGTTATTTGGTGCCTGCACTGAGCATGAACATTGTATCTGGATCGTGTTTGATGCGAAGTGGTTATTCTTGTAAATCTGAAAACAATGATTGTTTGATTTATATGAATGATATCTTTTATGGTCATGCACCTGTGATGAATGGTTTATTTCTATTGGATCTCGATAGTAGTATTATGCATATTCATAATGTTGATGCTAAAAGGATTAAACTTGATGATGATATAACTGCATATATGTGGCACTACCGTCTAGGTCATATTGGCATTGAACGCATGAAGAAACTCCATTCTGATGGACTTTTGGAATCACTTGATTTTGAATCATTTGATACATGTGAGCCATGCCTTATGGGCAAGATGACTAGGACGTCGTTTTCCGGTTCAATGGAACGGGCGACAGATTTATTGGAAATCATACATACTGATGTGTGTGGACCAATGAGTGTGTCAGCGCGAGGTGGATATTGTTATTTTGTTACTTTCACGGATGATTTAAGTAGATGCAGGTATATCTATTTGATGAAACAAAAGTCTAAAACCTTTGAAAAGTTCAAGGAATTTCAGAATGAAGTGGAAAATCATCGTAACAGAAAGATCAAATTTCTGAGGTCCGACCATGGAGGAGAGTATCTTAGTTATGAGTTTAGCACACATATGAAAGACTGTGGAATAGTTTCACAACTCACGCCTGGCAGAACACCACAACGTAATGGTGTGCCGGAACGTCATAATCGTACTTTATTAGATATGGTTCGATCTATGATGTCTTTGACTGACTTGCCACTGTCATTTTGGGGTTATGCACTGGAAACCACTGCATTCACTTTAAATCGGGCACCATCTAAATCCGTTGAAACGACACCGTATGAATTATGGTTTGGAGACAAACCTAAGCTGTCATTTCTCAAAGTTAGGGGATGCGATGTTTATGTGAAGAAACTTCAGCCGGATAAACTCGAACCCAAAGCGAAAAAATACGTATTCGTAGGATACCCTAAGGACACGATTGGGTATACCTTCTATCACAGATCTGAGGGCAAGGTTTTTGTTGCCAAGAATGCATCCTTTCTTCAGAAGGAGTTTCTCGCGAAAGGTGTGAGTAGTCGGAAGGTAGAACTCGAAGAGGTTGTTGAACCTTCTCTTCATGAAATGGCGAGTAGCGCAGCACCGGAAGTTGTTTCGGAGTTAACTTCACCTAATGAAGAGCGAGCTAATGATAATGATCATGAAACTCTGAAAGAGGACACTACCGAACCTCGCAGGTAAAGTAGGACACGTGCAGCTCCTGAACTGTACGGCAATCCTGTTATGAATTTCATGATTGATGAAATGGATGACCCTGCGATGTATGAAGAAGCGATGATGAGCCCGGATTCCAACAAATGGCTAGAAGCCATGAAATCCGAGACGGAATCCATGTACGAAAACCTGGTTTGGACCTTGGTGGACTTACCTCACGATCAAAAGGCCGTTGAGAATAAATGGATTTTTAAAAGAAAAACTGATGCTAATGGTAATGTGACCATCTATAAAGCTCGACTTGTCGCAAAGGGGTTTCGACAAATTCAAGGAGTTGACTATGATGAGACATTCTCTCCCGTAGCGATGCTTAAGTTGGTTAGGATTATGTTAGCAATTGCTGCATATTTCGATTATGAAATATGGCAGATGGATGTCAAAACTGCGTTCCTCCATGGTAATATTGAAGAAGAGTTGTATATGATACAACCTAAGGGTTTTGTCGATCCTAAGGATGCTGATAAGGTATGCAAACTTCAGCGATCCATCTATGGACTGAAGCAAGCATCCCGGAGTTGGAATCTCCGCTTTGATGAGGTGATCAAAGAGTTTGGATTTGTCCAAACTTATGGAGAGGCTTGTAGTTACAAGAAAGTAAGTGGGAGCAATGTGGCATTTCTGATATTATATGTGGATGACATATTATTGATTGGAAATGATATAGATCTTTTAAATAGTGTTAAAAGTTATCTAAATAGCAAATTATCGATGAAAGACGTTGGTGAAGCTTCATATATATTAGGCATTAAAATGTATAGAGATAGATCAAGACGCCTAATTGGGCTATCGCAAAGTACATACCTTGATAAGATATTAAAGAAGTTTAATATGGACGGAAGTAAGAAGGGGTTCTTACCTATGTTGCAAGGCAAGACATTGAGTAAGACTCAAAGTCCGGCTACGGCGGAAGAAAGAGAGATAAAGGATAAGATCCCCTATGCCTCAGCCATAGGCTCTATAATGTATGCCATGCTATGTACAAGACACTAGTGCTATTAGTTTGACTAGTAGGTACCAATCTGATCCAGGTTCATTACACTGGATAGCGGTCAAGAATATCCTTAAGTACTTAAGAAGAAGAAGAGCTGGTCGCTAAGTGTTATGTCGATGCTAGCTTTGACACCGATCTGCATGACTCTAAGTCTCAGTCCGGATATGTATTTCTCTTGAACGGAGCAGCAGTTAGTTGGAGGAGTTCCAAACAACCTATGGTGGCTGGATCAATGACGGAGGCGGAATATGTTGCTGCTTCAGAAGCAGCGCAGGAAGCGGTTTGGATGAAGGAGTTCATAACGGAACTAGGTGTGGTTCCTAGTGCATTGGACCCAATGGTGATCTATTGTGACAACAATGGAGCCATAGCCAACGCCAAGGAACCAAGGTCTCACAAGAATTCCAAGCATATTAAACGCCGGTTTCACTCCATCCACGAGCATGTCAAGGATGGAGATATAAAGATTTGTAAAGTACACACGGACCTAAATGTAGCAGATCTGTTGACTAAAGTTCTCCCTAGGGCAAAACATGATCAACACCAGAACTCCATGGGTGTTAGATTTATCACTATGTAAACTAGATTATTGTCTCTAGTGCAAGTGGGAGACTGAAGGAAATTATGTCCTGAGAGGCAATAATAAAGTTGTTATTATGTATTCCTTGTATACGATAGATGTTTATTTTGCACGCTATAATTGTATTGATAGGAAACATCAATACATGTGTGTTTAATAAACAAAAAGGGTTCCTAGTTATGCCTCTCTTATAGACTAGCTCGTTGATTAACAAGATGATCAAAGTTTCCTGATCATGGACATTGGATGTTGTTAATAACGAGGTAAAAGCATTTGTGAAATGATGTGATGAAAATTCATCCGAAGTATAGCATTACGATCAAAGTCATTATGTTTATATTTCTATAACATCATACGAAGTAGTCTTAGTCCTTAGACCATGAGATCATGTTAATTCCTAACCCCAGAAGAGTATCTTGATAACATCAAACATCACACCGTAACAGGGTGACTATAAAGGTGGGTTCAGTGCTACGAAGGTGTTATGTCGAGGCTCATGATCAAGAGTGGAATTTGTCAATCCCGATGACGGATAGAAATACTCTGGGTCCTCTCGGTGATATCACATTAAGATAGCTAGCAAGCAAGTGATGTGATCACTAGAATGCTATATCACGGGAACGAGAAAAGTGTGCATGTCGGTAACAAGATCAAACTAGGTATTTGGATACCGATGATCGAAACTCGGACATGTATTATATCATGAGACAAAGGGATTAATTTACTAGCGTTAAAGGTTCTCACGATCACAGAAGTCATCGTTGAATGTGCAGGAGTCAGTATGGATCTCCAGGTCCCGCTTCTGATTATTGATTTGAGAATGGTCTCAATCATGTCTGCATTATTCACGAACCATAGGGTGACACACTTAAGGGTTACCGAACACCATTTTGTAGCAGATATGTTTCAGACGAAAGAACTGCAAAGCGCAGGAATTATTTCGATGGAAACCGGAATTGTTTCGGGTGAAATTGCAGAAAGTGGTTCTGCATGTGATATTGAAATGTTGCAAGGGGTTTTATGTGAATATATGTTAATTAAAGTAATTAAAAATCTGAATAAAATAGTTTTATTAAATGAAAGTTGCATTAAATTTGGTGGAAATTTAATGCATGTGAGTGGAATTTTGGGTGGAGCTTGAATTGATGTGAGTGGAGCTTCCACCACATGAATGAGGAAGAGGTGGGGGCACCCCCCCCTTGGCCGCCGGCCATGGGAGCGGAGGAGCCCCCTCTCCTATAAAAAGCCCCCTCTCCTCCCTCACAAAGCACACCTCCTCGTGAAGGATCTCTCTCCCCCTCTAGATATTCCCCCATGGTTCGGATTAGCGAGATACATGTTCTCGGTGGCCTTGCGTTTGGAAGGAGTTGCCTGGTGCGAGGACGGATGCGCTACTAATTTGCGGCGCTAGGACTTCCACACGATCTTCAGATCGGCAAGCAGACGACTACACCATCCACGAGTTCCAACTCGTTAACCAAACTCTGTTGTCTTCGAGGGTAAGTTCTCTATGGGTGTATATCCACCCGTTGCTCTGTATCTAGTAGATAGATCTTGGCGTATAGTTCTCATGGTAGGAAACTTTTTGTTTTCTATGCTACGAACCCAACACACACATGCAATGACATTGGTGGATCCATATGTGGTCTATGAAAAGAATAGACATGCAATGACTCTAGTGCATCCTTACGTGGTTTGTAAAAAGAATAGAAATGCAATGACTCTAGCTATGGTTAATGAAAAGAACACACATGCAATAAACTCTAATGGATCCATATATGGTTTATGAAAAGAACACACATGCAATGACACTGGTGGATCCATATGCGGTTTGTGAAAAGAACACACATGAACTGACTCTAGCTGTGGTTAATGAAAAGAACACACATGCAATGACACTGGTGGATCCATATCTGGTTTGTGAATAGAACACACATGCAATGACTCTAGTTGTGGTTTATTAAAAGAACACACATGCAATGAAACTAGTGGATCCATGTGGTTTGTGAAAATAACAAACATGCAATGACTCTAGCGGTGGTTAATGAAAAGAACACAAATGCAATGACGCTAGGAGATCCATATGTGGTTTGTGAAAGGAACACACATGCAATGACATTAGTGCATCCATATGTTGTTTGTGAAAAGAACACACATGCAATGACTATAGTTGTGGTTTATGAAAAGAATACACATCTAGTGACTCTAGCTGTGGTTTATTAAAACAACACATATGCAATGACACTAGTGGATCCATGAGGTTTATGAATAGAACAGACATGCAATGACATTGGTGGATCCATATGTGGTTAATGAAAAGAACAGACATGCAATGGCTCTAGTGGATCCATATGTGATTTCTGAAAAGAACACACATGAAATGACTCTAGTTGTGGTCGATGAAAAGAACACAAATGCAATGACAATAGTGGATCCATGTGGTTCATGAAAATAATAGACATGCAATGACTCTAGTTGTGGTTAATGAAAAGAACACACATGCAATGACACTAGGGGATCCATATGTGGTTTGTGCAAAGAACACACATGCAATGACACTGGTGGATCCATATGTTGTTTGTGAAAAGAACACACATGCAATGTCTCTAGTTTTGGTTTATCAAAAGAACATACATCTAGTGACTCTAGCTCTGGTTTATTAAAAGAACATACATGCAATGACACTGGTGGATCCATATGTCGTTAATGAAAAGAACAGACATGCAATGACTCTGGTGGACCCATATGTGGTTTGTGAAAAGAACACACATGCAATGACTCTAGTTGTGGTTAATGTAAAGAACACACATGCAATGACACTAGGGTATCCATATGTGGTTAATGAAAAGAACATGCATGCAATGACACTAGGGGATCCATATGTGGTTAATGAAAAGAACACACATGTAATGACACTGGTGGTTCCATATATGTGTTTTGTGAAAAGAACACACATGCAATGACTGGTGGATCCATATGTGGTTTGTGAAAATAACAGACATGGAATGACTCTAGTTGTGGTTAATGAAAATAACACACATCAAATGACACTAGGGGATCCATATGTGGCAAATGAAAAGAACACACATGCAATGACACTAGTGTATCCATATGTGGTCTATGAAAAGAACAAACATGCTATGACTGTCGTGGATCCTTATGTGGTTTGTGAAAAGAACAGACATGCAATGACACTGGTAGATCCATATGTGGTCTATGAAAAGAACAGACATGCAATGACTCTGGTGGATCCTTATGTGGTTTGTGAAAAGAAAAGGCATGCAATGACTCTAGATGTGGTTAATGAAAAGAACGCACATGCAATGAACTCTGGTGGATCCATATGTGGTTTATGAAAAGAACACACATGCAATGACACTAGTGGATCCATATGTGGTTTGTGAAAAAAAAAAGGCAATGACTCTAGCTCTGGTTAATGAAAAGAACACACATGCAATGACACGAGTGGATCCATATGTGGTTTGTGAAAAGAACACACATGCAACGACTCTAGTTGTTGTTTATTAAAAGAACATACATGCAATGACACGGGTGGATCCATATGTGGTATATGAAAAGAATAGACATGCAATGACTCTGGTGGATACTTATGTGGTTTGTGAAAAGAACAGAAATGCAATGACTCTAGTTGTGGTTAATGAAAAGAACACACATGCAATAAATGCTGGTGGATCCATATGTGGTTTATGCAAAGAACACACAAGCAATGACACTGGTGGATCCATATGCGGTTTGTGGAAAGAACACACATTAAATGACTCTAGCAGTGGTTAATGAAAGACACTCATTCAATGACAATGGTGGATCCATATGTGGTTTGTGAATTGAACACACATCTAGTGACTCTAGTGGTTTATTAAAAGAACACGCATGCAATAACACTACTGGATCCACGTGGTTTATGAAAACAACACACATGTAATGAACTCTGGTGGATCCATATGTGGTTTATGAAAATAACACACATGCAATGACTCTGGTGGATCCATATGTGGTTTGTGAAAAGAACAGACATGTCATGACACTAGTGCATCCACATGTGGTTTGTGAGATGAACACACATGCAATGACACTGGTGGATCCATGTGGTTTGTGAAAACAACACATGCAATGACTCCAGTTGTGGTTTATTAAAAGAACACACATGCAATAACACTAGTGGATCCATGTGGTTTGTGAAAATAACAGACATGCAATGACTCTAGCAGTGGTTAATGAAATGAAAACACATGCAATGACACTAGGGGATCCTTATGTGGTTTGTGGAAAGAACACACATGCAATGACACTAGTGGATCCATATGTGGTTTTTGAAAAGAACACACATGCAATGACTCTAGTTGTGGTTTATGAAAATACACACATCTAGTGACTCTAGCCGTGGTTTATTAAAAGAAGACACATGCAATGACACTGGTGGATCCATCTGGTTTATGAAAAGAACAGACATGCAATGACACTCATGGATTCATATGTGGTTAATGAAAAGAATATACATGCAATGACTCCAGTGGATCCATATGTGGTTTGTGAAAAGAACACACATGCAATGACTCTAGTCGTGGTTAATGAAAAAGAACACACATGCAATGACACTAGGGGATCCATATGTATCACACATGCAATGACACGGGTGGATCCATATGTGGTTTGTGAAAAGAACACACACAAAATGACTCTAGTTGTGGTTAATGAAAAGAACACACATGCAATGACTCTAGTTGTGGTTTATTAAAAGAACACACATGCAATGACCCTGGTGGATCCATGTGGTTTGTGAAAATAACAGACATGCAATGACTCTAGCTATGGTTAATGAAAAGAACACACATGCAATGACACTAGGGGATCCATATGTGGTTTGTGAAAAGAACACACATGTAATGACACTTGTCGATCAATATGTGGTTAATGAAAAGAATCAAAATGCAATGACACTCGTGGAGCCATATGTGGTTTGTGAAAAGAACAGACATATAATGACTCTAGTTGTGGTTTATCAAAAGAACACACATGCAATGACACTTGTGGATCCATGTGGCTTATGAAAATAACAGACATGCAATGACTCTAGTTGTGGTTAATGAAAAGAACACACATGCAATGAAACTGGTGGATCCATGTGGTTTATGAAAAGAACACACATGCAATGAACTCTGGTGGATCCATATGTGGTTTATGAAAAGAACACACATGCAATGACTCTGGTGGATCCATATGTGGTTTGTGAAAAGAACACATGCAATGACTCTAGTTGTGGTTCATGAAAGGAACACACATGCAATGACACTATGGGATCCATACGTGGTTAATAAAAAGAACACACATGCAATGACACTGGTGGATCCATATGTGGTTTGTGAAAAGAACACACATGCAATGACTCTGGTGGATCCATATGTGGTTTGTGAAAAGAACAGACATGCAATGAACTCTGGTGGATCCATATGTGGTCTGTGAAAAGAACATACATGCAATGACTCTCGTTGTGGGTAATGAAAATAACACACATGCAATGACACTAGGGGATCCATATATGGTAAATGAATAGAACTCACATGCAATGACACTAATGTATCCAAATGTGGTTTGCGAAAAGAACACACATGCAATGACACTGGTTAATCCATCTGTGGTTTGTGAAACGAAGAAACATGCAATGACACTGGTTGGTACATATGTGGTCTATGAAAAGAATAGACATGCAACGACTGTCGTGGATCCTTATGTGGTTTGTGAAAAGAACAGACATGCAATGACTCTAGCTGTGGTTAATGAAAAGAACACACATGCAATGAACTCTAGTGGATCCATATATGGTTTATGAAAAGAACACACATGCAATGACACTAGTGGATCCATATGTGGTTTGTGAAAAGAACACACATGAAATGGCTCTAGCTATGGTTAATGAAAAGAACACACATGCAATGACACTAGTGGATCCATATGTGGTTTGTGAAAAGTACACACATGCAATGACTCTAGCTGTGGTTTATTAAAAGAACACACATGCAATGACACTGGTGGATCCATCTTGTTTATGAAAAGAACAGACATGCAATGACACTGGTGGATTCATATGTGGTTAATGAAAAGAACATACATGCAATGACTCTAGTGGATCCATATGTGGTTTGTGAAAAGAACACACATGCAATGACTCTAGTCGTGGTTAATGAAAAGAACACACATCCAATGACACTAGGGGATCCATATGTGGTTAATGAGAAGAACAGACACGCAATCACACTGGTGGATCCATATGTGGTTTGTGAAAAGAACACACACGAAATGACTCTTGTTGTGGTTAATGAAAAGAACACACATGCAATGACACTGGTGGATCCATATGTGGTTTGTGAAAATAACAGACATGCAATGACTCTAGTTGTGGTTTATTAAAAGAACACACATGCAATGACACTGGTGGATCCATGTGGTTTGTGAAAATAACAGACATGCGATGACTCTAGTTGTGGTTAATGAAAAGAACACACATGCAATGACACTAGGGGTTCCATATGTGGTTCGTGAAAAGAACAGACATGCAATGGCACTAGTGGATCCATATGTGGTTTGTGAAAAGAACACACATGCAATGTCTCTAGTTGTGGTTTATCAAAAGAACATACATACAATAACTCTAGCTCTAGTTTGTTAAAAGA